>AFQZ01000298.1:0-50152 GCA_000222935.2 Aciculosporium take MAFF-241224
AATAAAACGAGACGAGATAAAAGAACCCTCCAGCTAACAATCCCAACCAGGGCGTCTCCTACTCCGCCTCCGTCCTCACCCTCCCCTCCCTCCTCCGCCTCCCCTCCTCCACATCCGCCGCCCACGCCATCACCTCCCTCACCAAGAGCCTCGACGCGCCCCTCCAGACGCTCACCTCCCTGGCCGCCGCCCCCCTCTTCCTCTCCTTCGTTCTGTCCCCCCGTCGCGTCCGCCACCCCTACCTCCTGTACACGTCTGTCCTGGCCGTGCTGTCGACGGTCGTGCCCCGACTGTGGGCGCACGCCCTCCCTGCGGCGTCTGGTGCTGCTGCGCAGAGGACGACCGGGAAGCCCTCGCTTCGTGCGGGCGGGATGGAGGCCAGCTACGAGGTGCTCGGGGATGCGCACAGCGAGGCTGCGAGCGAGGAGGAGGAGGAGGTCGAGCATGTGAATGGGGAGGAGGTGCGCGCGCAGGTGGAGGCCCTCTCGAGGGGGTACCTTGCTCGCGCGGGACTCGCTGCTCTTGGGTTCGGCATGGCCGTGTTGGGGCTTTGGGGCGATGGTGTTCCCAAGGCGGCTGCTGTTTTATGTCATCAGATGTAACTAGTGTAGGGAAGGTGTTGGCAGAATGATGCTTTTTTTTTGGCATCATGATCATCTCTTCTCTTCAATCTGGAAGTGGCATCATCTTGGCGAGCTGCTACCTGTGTTTCTGTGCGATGACGAGCTGTCAAGGAGGTGAGAGGGGAAGATGGCAACACTGTGCGCTTGTGCGGAAATTGCGTTTGCATTTGCTACTTGTCCTGTCTGAGAGTCTTCTTCTCCAACCTACGATTTGGTTGAAAAATGCGCTACATTACATACTAGCACAGCGTAGGTTTTGACCCAAGTTCTACAGCTCGTTCCATGCTGAAAATATGTCAGTGGCTCCGCATGGTCTGCTGAACAGATGAGGCATGAATTTTGGCCAAAGAATGACGGAATTTTTTTTTTTTTCTTTGACACAATACATGACACCATCTACCGTCTACTTACTCATCATCGTCTTTGCCCTCACCGTTCTCATCCTCCTCCTCAGGCTCAAACCAGGCACTTTTCAGGCGGTCCGCCAACTCCTTCGTCACAAAGTCACCCTCGTCTGCCTTCTTTCCATCCTCCGAGCCGGCGTCGTCGTCCTCATCGCGGCGGGGTTGCACGCTATAGTATCGCAAGCCAGTGTGCTTCTCACCAAGTCGCCGGGCCACGTCATTGGCTTCATTAAGGCTCACGAGTCGGCGCCTTCCGGGGTGCTTGCTCATCGCCGTGGCAATGACATCCCAGATGACGGCCTTGAGCTTGATGCCCGGCAGGAGGTCCTTGGTCCACGTGCCTGCGGCAACCCCCATGGCTCGCATGACGAGAACAAGGTCCCTCGGGGTGTATTCTCCGCCGAGGCCCAACTCTGCGATACCCGTCTTCAGCTTGTCGGCTTTGCCCTTCAGAGCGGCCTCGTCTCTGTACTCATCAAAGCTCTTGTCTACCAGTTTCGAGACTTCTTTCCTGTTGTCATCCTCGGGAAGCTCGGGGCGCGTGAAGAATTTGCCAACCAGGCCGTCGTGGGCCACTTCGGCGGGCGTGCGGCCAACGGCATTCTCGCGATACGCTTGCTCGGGATTGTGGTCGATGAGCACCTTGACGATGGAGAGCATATCCTGCTTGACCGCCGTGTGGAGACAAGTCTCGCCTGCTCCGTTGAGCAAATCTACTTCTCCTCCCCGAGAATACTTGAGAATGAGCTTTAGCGTCTCCACAACGTCCTTCTCATCCTTGTATGTCTTGCGGTCGGGCTGCTGATTTCGATAGTAGTGGCTCTGGTAGCCGGTCGCGGCGTCACCCGTGCATCCTAGACCAGAGGCCTGACAGATCCATGTGTGGAGCGGCGTGGTCCCATTCTCGCTGAGATTTTTTCGCTGCACAAAAAGATGAGTTCTGAGGTCTTTATCAAACAGATCCAGTATGGGCTCAAGCTGTCTGGCTTTGGGTAGTCCGAAAAGACAGGCATGAAGGACGTTCTCTCCCTTCAGGTTCCGAGTCGATTGGTCTGCACCAGCATCTAGGAGAATCTTGACCAATTCTGTTCGACCAAGCCTGCAGGCAATCATCAAAGGACTTTCTCCATCAGATGTCTTCTTCTCAACATACTCCGGGCAATTCGTGACAAGATACTCGAGCAATTCGGCCGAGTCGTCGGACCTCCCCATGACAGCGCAATGAATGATGAGATCATCTGTTTCGATTGTGAGAAAAAGGAAACCTTTAGAGATATGACCTATGACGAATTAATCATTGGTACTCACTATCAGCACCCAGCCATTTCGAAATGGCTCGGTCAAAGCCCCCAGGACTCTCCTGGAGGTGCTTGAACCGCACGTCCTCACGGGCAGCCTTGGATCTTCCGAATTCAGCATAGAGCCTGTGCGGTTTCTCGCTTGAGAAGAATTCGACCCCGTCTACCGAGCCTCCCAAAGCTGCGTGTAGAAGAGGGGGCGTTTTCATGCCACTGGTGCGGGTGAGCACATTACGACCGGCATTTGCCCAATCCTTTCTGCATTATTGATCAATAAAAGAAACCAAGCCATTTGACAACACAATCTCGAAAACTCACCTCTTTTTGCCGTAAACAGTTAGGCCCTGATAGAATCGTGGCTTCTCCTTCACTTCCACACCACTCTTCTTCACGAGATGGTCAAGGGGCACACCACCTCCCGTACGTTTTATGATGAGAGATAGCAGTTCTGTCTTGCCATGTTCGACTGCCCATCGGAAGTCTGCCTCCGGAAAGATAAACTTGCCGGATCCCGTGGCGTCGTCATTTGTAGTCTGCGGCTGTTGCTCGCTAAAATGCTGAGCCATGTCCAGTAGTGCCTTTAAGCCAGCGACATCATCGTTTTCTAACACGTGTTTGAAAAGTGTGTCATGCTTCGATTTGTTCTTGGAAGCCTTGCCAAATCTCATGCTGAACGTTGCCACTGTGTCGCAAATGTGTTCTACTGGCGTGACGTGCGACTTCACCTGCATTAGGCTCTGGCCAACGTTGTCGATGGTGAAGTTCTTATCAACCACTTGAGATACGATCTGTGGCTCGCTTGCATCATCATCATCATCATCGGAATCGTATTCATTGTTGCAGGAGCATTCGCTGTCATAAGTTTGACTTTCCTGCTTCATCTGATAACGGACTTCGTCTTTGTCTGGAGGAGACCACTGAGCCTTTACGATCTCGAGAATGCCTCGAGCAACGTCGAGTCGCCCCCGCAAGAAGGCTACCGAAAAAGGAGAATTGTTAAAGTTGTCCGAGATGACAATTTTCAAAGGAGCCTGTTCGTGGTCAGTACCCCATGCTTGGAGCGTGAGAGCCTTGATGCGATCCAGATTGCCAGCCCAAGCAGCTTCCATGCTAGATCATCGATGTTAGTAGTTGAAATTCTCTTTTACCTAGACAAAGAAGACAAGCAGTGAGGATAAACGTACAGTTCGACATATCCGTCTCTCCTTGACTCAGTCATGAGCTTGTCAGTTTTGAACACAAAGTCAAATTCGTACTTCTCGCTCTCATCGTCTGACTCATCATCGTCCTCTTTGTTGTTCTTTCGCTTTGCGCAGTCAACGTTCGGGTAGAGCTCTTGAAAGGTCTTCGCATTTTTGCCGAGCAAATACCGCTCGAGTGATTGAAAGCCTGCCAAGCATTCCTCGATAGCTGATAACTTCTCCGAGGTCCCTTTCGCGCCTTTGACTCTTTCAAGCTTCTTCTCATAAGCCTTCATCTTGTCAGAGAATGACTTTTTCTTGGCTTTTACATCTTGTGAAACCATCCAATGTTTGTATGTGTCGCTTTCGATTTGCCCAAGACAATCATCTAAACCTGGTCTCAAAACTGGCTTGACCAAGGCGTATTCTTCACCTTTATACGTAGACAAAATCTCCATCATCTCTCGAACAAGGTCGAGAGCCGAGGTTCCCACGACATATCTCTGTCTCCAATAGTTGCCCAACATGTCTGTAGATTCACGCGTCAACGCGTTTATATCAGCACCATGTTCCAGAAGATGAATGGCACCTTCCGTATTCCCAGACCTGATGGCACTGATTAGGGGTGACTCATAGGACTGGTTGTACTTTTCCTTGGACCGCTCCAAGTCCCCGAGGTCTCCAGTAATGATGGGAGAGATCTTGGCAGCTTTCAGCCATGTGTCAAAATCTATTTCGGGTAGTGCGCCCGCGTTCAGTAGTTTGAGGACTAGGATGGCATCACCATGCTGTACGGCAGCGTTCAGTGGCGAGGTAGTGACCGGGTTCCAGCTGTATCCGGCCAACACAACGTGGTTGATGGCAGCCTTAATACCTGTCTTATCATTATCCAAGAGGGTGTCGACGATTTCAGTATCGCCATATTCGACGTAACGATAGAAAGCGGTGCAGGCCTGAGCATCGGCCTGAGACGAAACGGCGCCTAGCTTGAGAAGAAGGCGGGCCATCGAGATGGCTTTGTCTTTGGGAAGACCCAGAGCAAGCGCAAGGGTCAAAATGGCTGCAGTGTCGTCCGAGTCGTGTTTGTTGAAGAACTTGACAGGCAACATCGAGTCCGCTCCGTACTAGAGAGGGTCAGCATTCGTCATAATACATGAGCATAGTCACCGAATTAGACGTACATCACATAGAAACTTGACCGTTTCCTCATGCCCTTCTACAATGGCCAGATGCAGCGGTGAGCAAGGTGTATCCCAAGCAAGCACGTCGATTTGATAATAGTCTGGCCCCTCTTCTGAATCTGCCAACTCAGCATAGTCTGGATTTTCATTAGAACTTTTGGTTTTCGAAACGTTGACGAAGGAGCCGGTGGCATGTGACTGTACGTCCACTTCCGTTTCGTCAACATTGTCAATGAGCTCAGTATTGCATTCTTCATCGGAATTCACTTCTTCTTCTTCTTCTTCTTCATCATCATCATCGTTTGCCAAGTTCCCTGGTCCTTCTTTGGCGGTGTCCTGAGCGCCTCTCCGAACACTGTCAATATCGCTTCTGAGGGTTGATTTGCGCCTCCTAGCTTGCCGCTCTTCCTCCAGCTCCTCATTTTCAATGCTTTTCTCCATCAGGATCTTGATCATATCATTATTGCCGCGAGCAGCAGCCAGGTGCAGTGCCGTTTTGCCATCGGCAAGACGAGCGGTCAAGCGACTCCCATGATCTACCAAGCACTTGACAATATCCGGAGTTGAGGTCATGACAGCAAGGTGCAGGGGAGTTCGGCCGGTGTAATCACGCTTGTTGGGGTCAGCACCATCCTGGGAAAGCCAATTGAGTACGTCGTCAATGTCAGAATCGACGATGGACTGGCACAGTCGTGCGGTATTGCCGACGTATGCCATATCAGTCCAATCCTGCTCAGTAAGAGGGTTGAAGGACCCGATTTGTTGCCGGCCTGGATCATCAATGAGAAAGGATACTTTGCCCGAGATGTAGATCTCGGCTTCCCTCTCAGCCACCTCGATTTCTTCGACGGTAACAGGTTTCGGGCAGTTGCCGCAACAGTCCTCAATGACGTCTTCAACGCGTCCAAAGAATGCTGGGTGACGGTGAATATAAACACTGCGATCCTTTGGCTGATTCCATTCGGCATTCAAGAGCAAGTCACGGGTGTAGCACAGCTTCTCAATACGCTTGGCGTTGAACTTTTCACCATACGGAACGGTGAAAGTATGGTAATTGCTGACATCCTCTTGTGAGAGCCAATCGGCCACCTCATCTTCGTGAGAATCCTTTATGTTGCCCCGAACTGGCATAAAGGACCTATACCGAGCTGGTCTCCCACGCTCGGCCCGTCGTTTGTTGAGGTATGTTTCTCGGGCCTGGTTCGTAGGCAAGCGCTCAAGGACGAGAAGTCTGGCCAGACCCAATGTTCTTTGAAAGCTTCTCTCGAAAATGGTTGGGTCAACCTTGGCGCGGTCCAGCTCGGGCCAATAGACTTCGAAGTTTCGATGTGAGTACTTGGAAAGACGATTTTCATATGATGGGCTTCGGCGAGAGAGATCAACGTGGTTGATCTGGGTAATGAAGCTTCCCAGTGCTCTAGGAGTGACATAAACCTGTCGGCCGTCCCAGGCTCCGCCGGCAGCATCGATATCGAAGCCGGTGAGAATTTCACTGACAGACTTGTAGACCCGCAAAACAATCTTTCACCACACTTTGAGTCAGCTAACGATGACGTTGGGCCGCTTTCGCGGAAGGGCTGGCAGGGGAAGAGAGTTGGGGATCTAGCAAATACGGACCTGGATATGCCGGACAGGATACTTACTGGCAATAGTAATGGCGTATTTGGTGCGAACAACGGTGACCTCATTGAGCAGAGCATCTCGGACTGCTTGTTCAATCTGCTTGATTTTCTCAATGGCTTCGTCGTGGGTGAGGCCATAAAGAAACAAGTCCACATCAGATGCTGGGCAAAACTTTTCGTGGTAGTATTCTCGCAACCTTCGTTTCGAGACCTTGAACTCTTGTGGCACAGGCAGCAAGCAATTGACGACGGACGATCCAGCAGCGACGACGCTGTTCCAGTCAAGCTCGACCAGCGAAGACTCGGAAAAGACGTTGAAGTTGCTTTGAAACTCTGACAAATCAGCCACCGTGGCCGGGGAGCAGTGTGGCCTACGCTTGTCCTCAGGAAGAGGCATGATATACCGGGACTTTTCTTCTTCCGACTCGGCAGACAAGTCCCGTGCTCGAGTGGTGATCTTGGCGGTATCCTCTGTGAAGAGCGGGACCACGTTCAGATACGGGTCATTGAGAATAGGGTTATTGCGGTCCTGGGCATAGACCTCTCGCAAACGAGCTTCGAACTCGCGGTAAGGCTTCATGATTTCCATCATGGACAGTTGAGGCTTCTCAGCGATGTACCTCGCCAACCCTGTAAGAGGGGCGGGCAACTGAGGCAGATTCAAAGCAGACATGGTTGGAGAGACGGACGACAACTGAGACGGGACATGTGAAAGAGAGTGCAAATACGCTGGTGTTGCTGATTGAGTGAGTGCCTGGCAGCAATGACGAGTATCGTGAGGGGAAGTGTAGGTTGACAGCTGTCAATGCGGCACACAGCTGTCAGCATCATGGCAGCGAACCAGAGATGGCTTTATACAACCGTGCCAGACCCATGCTCGTGATTCCGCCTAGACTGCCTTGAAGCTTAAGGTTGTTGCCTTGTGGCGGGGGAGCTGAAGACCAAGCAAGCGGCACACCCTTCAACGTCGACGTCGGAAACGGGACCGACGCGTCGACATTGGGGTCTGCTCTGCTGCCTAGAGTTGAGAAGCTTGGCAACGATTGTCACGCATACGTGATCTCTGCCTGCCTGCCCAAGCTGCCTCGCAGTCGGCGCTTGCGAAAACCGTCACATTGCTGTGCTTTTGTGCCTTGTTGGGCGTTGCTTCATGCTCCTCGAGTCCTCGACGAAGATGCATCAATGTGATAAAAGTCCGTTGACTCCGGTCCAACATCGACCAAGCCCCCCCCCCAGGTCCCCAGCTAGTGCTGGTGGGGGTCGGCTGCCTGCGAACAGTTGTAAACGTTGTAACCCGACGGCACTCCACAGCATTAGCGACTGGCGCCAAGCTATTGCCGGCCATGAGTGGACAAATAGCCGAGCCCCGCACCCAGGTCCGTCAAGCGAATTCACGATGTTGGATAACCGTGGCGTGAACACGGGATCAAGAAGGAAGCTAGTTGAACTACTCGAGACTTTGACCCCTCATGTACAGCGTGCTGACATGCACGTTCGTGCGTGCATCTGGTCGTCCTGCTCGATCCAAGGCTTCGCCACACTTGTGGCCGACCGAGGTCAACTTGCTTTCCGTTCATCCCTTGCAATCAGCTAGGCCGTCATATCCCGAACTCAGTCGAACCAACTGGTCCACAATCAATTTCCCTCGTGTTCGACCGCCAACAGGACGGCTGGATTGATGAAAGCCCGGCAAGGATCACATGAAGAGTCCGCCATCTTCACGGAAAGGGGACAAGTGAGCTTATGCAAGTCTTATCATTGCTGGACTGATTCTTGTCGACAACAGCCATTATCCCGAATATTCATTGTATCTCGCTACTCGCAATGCCATGTAAACAAAAGCTCCCTTTTTTTAAAAAAAAAAAAAAAAAAATTCGTGCTGAGGGTCTGCGAATCTTATTCGCCATTGCCAAATCATACCGGACTTGGATCTTTTTTTGGCTCTTCCTTGGGAGAGAAACAATACGATATCATGACAAGGAGCTTGCCCCCTCCGGAAACCGCGAGAGCAGTCGGCGAACCCACCTCTTTATAGATGGCGGCGCCGACAAGGGATCCAATGACCAAAGACAGAAGAAATGCAATTCGTCTAGACCGAGGGCGGTTCTTCAACGCGAAAAGGTTCTGATCCATCATCAAATCCAGCCAGGCCGCAGTGGCCATTGCAGTAGTGATCTCGGGCACAGAAAAGCTCCGCGATTGTACAACCTGACTCCCCGCTGCAAATGCTAGTAGTCCGATGACGGCCAGCGTCTCGGAATCCTGGGGCTTGATACCGCGCCGATATTGAACTGCCGCCGCCGCCAGCACACAGGCCGACTGGATCAAGTTGCACAACACCAGCCACCATCGCTTTCGCGGACCGATCAAGTGACTGAGCTGCCCTGTTAGCCATCCTGCCCCCAAGAACAAGCCCAGCGCCATGCCGATATTGGCCGTGACGAACATTTCGCCCTCGAGCTGAGGAAGGACGAGAGCTAAGCACAGGAATACGGTATTGCCCGTTTGGTTGGACGCAAAGCAGTGATAGTCAGGGAACGTCGTGGCATCTGCGTCGTGACGTGGAGATGTCAATGACGTGTTCGATGTGTTTACAAGCAGGACGTGATCCTCTTTCCCGACTCACCTTGGATTCCAGTGCAGAAAGTCAGAGTCACCAGTTGAAGTTCTGCGAACGTGGAGCTTCTCAAGTCTTCGGTGAGATAATTCCGCATGGATGTGCCGAAATTTCTTGGTCCCTGGAGAAGGGCCGTTTTCGAGACGCGGGACTTTTCAGGTGTGCTCTGGACGAAGCCATTATTCACTGTGTTGGAAGACATCGGGACTGGATGTCAATAATGATTACGGACGTATATCACGTCGGTGAATAAAAGAGGACACTGTTCGACCAAGGGTCTCTATAGAGTGGCTTTTTTTCGTTCTCCAAAGAACAGGCTCGGAGGGTATCAACCATTCTTATTAATAGTGCAGAGCCATTTCGAAGGCCGAGCCTTGGCCAGTGTGCGGCGCTTCCTGGATCAAGGACCCGGCGGCCGATAGCCGTTGCAATGGCATTTCTGGACCTGGAAACCCGGGATGACATCCTCGCTGTCTTTGGTGGCTTCCGCAAAGACCCAATTATTAGTCTCAGACCGGTAGTAGGTTGGCATGCGCATACTGTACATCATGTGGTGCGGGCCGGTTGTGGATCCAGCAGACTCTGATGTTGACAAAATCGACTTCTCAAAGCGGCGCCCTTACATTCATAGATTCTTTCCGCATCGCCAAGTGGACATCTTGTCCCCGTCACGGGATATATATACAGAATTCCATCCCCTTCAGCCGTGAAATGAATCGCATTCAGAAATACTGGCACCGTTCTTCTTCACAGCACGACATAAGATCTACGTTTGTATGTAGGGATTCCCTCCCGTGGCAAGACTTATGCTAATCACATTCCTTGGGAACCAATGATGGATGTCGGAGTGGCACAGCTCGGCGAAACAGACCCACCCGGCTCGGGAGCCTGCGGACGGTATGTTAGCAGGTCCGGATCTGGCCAGAAGCACCGATACCGCCGACAGCCGTTGACCCTGTTTTCTGTAAAGCGCCAAGTTCCCGTAATGGCGACGTAGTTTCAACTTCTTATGTAATTGGCTAAGAAACTAGGAAAAGTGCGAGCAATGAAAAGCCTCTCTTCATCAGGCTGGTCTTGTGCCATGTGCCATTCCTTTGGTAGCAATCAACCGTAATTGAATCTTGTTGGCAGTCATCGATCCTTGGTCCTGCCATGGGGATGTACAGTGGGTGGTCAAAAGTATTCGACCCCTTGGAGGTACTATAACTTCAAATACACTAATATATACCCATATACCTCCAAGGGGTCGAATACTTTTGACCACCCACTGTATGTCTTTGTCAAAGCAACAAACACGCTTCTCGTCTGTTTCGTTGGGAACTTGTGGTGGAATTGGAGTCACGTGATCGCGCATCAGCTTACTAAGGTGGACGCGAGACGCGTTGATGTGCGGTCTCCACGTCGAGACGGGGAGGTATCGAGAACATCTAAGTTTACATGGGGAGATTGATCAACGCATGTCACTCGTCCAGGCATACTGAACTCCAAACGGAACTTGATATTCAAATGTCGCTCTTGGATCGCTGAAGGTCTCGGTTTCGTAGCCTCCTGGTCGGCTTCATGACGCGAAATAATCTTGCCGACCAATTGTCCTGGCTGCTCAGCAATATCGCGTTATCCAAACCACCTGTGCGAGCATTTCCACCTGCCGACGACAATTCGTTCTCGAGAAGCTCACAATCTTTCAGCCCGGTTGAAGCAGCATCTCAATCAAAGTTGTCTGCCACGAAGGGCTCAAAGACTGTCGCGGATCGCAGAGCTAATCCGTCGAGCAATGTTATTACTCTGACAGGGTGGGGGGCGGACATTGTCGACACGCCACAGGTCATTGAGACGGCCGACGACAACATGGTTCGATTGACATCGACTTCAAAATCCAAGAGGCCGTCCTTGATTTCTCAGACTCGTAATCCGCTGCCAACCCCGCTCGGTACCGGCGAGTCTGGACCCGAACCACTCCATGGCACCCATGACCAGCATATTGGTCAGTGCAGCAACCCAAACTTTGTGATGTTTGCGCTAATCCGTCGGCAGGTCTGAGTACGCCCAAATTAAAACGTTCGCCGCGGAAGCTCGTGCCCGCCTTTGCTGCTCCTTCTCCAACCACCAGTCTCGAGTTTCCAGATTTCGATGCCGATGACCTGGAGTGCATGGATCTCACGCACGATACAAATGGCCAAGATACATCGACAAATAGTGGCGATGTTCAGATGCGGGATACCAAGAATGCTCTGTGGTCACCTCTGCCAGCTAGAAGCAGCAGAAAACGGAAGAGCAATGACATGAGTAGAAATGATGCGACCCGGGAGGAAAGCTTCCCCGATGTGTATGATGTGTTGGGCACGGAACCTCCTCCCTTGACCCCTGGGAATCGATCAGTCACACGTCGCGTTGGTGTTTCGAGCACTGCAAAATCAAGCCGCAAGCGAAACGCTAAACAAGCGTCTCAAAATCCGTTAGCAGACAACCCGAGCGACCCTTTGCAAGACGTCATGATGGGCATGTCCTCGCCATCGAGACGTGTGGCCAGCCGCCGAGGCCAGTTGGGTATTTCGAGATCTCCAAGAAAAAAGGTCGAGGAAGATGAACGATCAGACGATAGTTGCAAAAAGAGAAAGGCCAATAATCCATACGAAGGAATTCTGCCACCGCTTGTCGAACAGGAGTCCTTACCAGGACCGGCAGAACTCGGTCAAAAAGATGACTGCATCCCGGATTCGGACGACGAGTTTTTGACACCGCCGTCGCGAAACACCTCCGACACCAGGCGGTACCCGAAGCCAACATCAAGTTTTGAAAGCGCCAGCAACGCAAGCAAAACCGTAGGCGGCGATATGGACTCGAGCCTGAGTCGGGATAGCCCTAAAATTGGCACTTCCGATCCCCTACTCCAAGGGATAATACCCCCTGATCAAACGCCAAAGATACTGGAATACTTGAACCAGAATTCGCAATTGTTGCCGGCCCGACGCGAGGCCATTGTGCTTGAGATACAACGCAACGGGGCTGATTTCATGAAGGCCATCAACGAAAGATGGCCAAAGGAGAAGCGAAGCGAAATCAAGAGCGAGAAGGAGAGACTACAAAGGCAGCAAAAATCACTTCAGGAGTTGAGCGACTCCTTGGAATCATACGGAAAGCTCTGCGAGCAGCGGGAACATCTTGCACAACAAGTGGCTCTGTCGTATGCCGACAGCCTGGACACGGAGCATGACGAGGCACGTCTGGATGAGTTGACGGACGTGATCCAAGAGCGAGAGGTGATACTGGCCAGACTTGTCGTCGGTGCTGGATTTGACGAGTCTCACATTCCTATGCTTGCACCGCCCAATCCTCCGTCAGGGACTTCGCGGACCAACGTTGTCTTGGGTACACAAGCCGTGGGATCCCCTATGCTCGACCTGTCTCGCGCTTCATTGAATCAAAGTTCGGCCGGAGGAGCATCAACCCAAGTTGTGCACCAAACTCAGTTGCCCGGTTCCTCGCAACGTTTGTCACGTGTTGCTCCTCTTCGAAACAAGAGTTTGATGGTCGAGGAAGCAGGGATCACGCCCCAAAAATTGTTCCCCAGACAAGCACCAGCGACATCAAATGCTTCGCGAGCACAGATGGCGGCTGATGCTCTGATCGCAGAAGATAATGAGGACCTATTTTCTGAATTTGACGAAGATGAGCTTCGTCCGTCGGCATCTGCGCGGCTCCGAAATACCCCGGCTAGTGCCTCACACAACAACAGTGCTACCCGCCGCACACATCATCCTGGAGATAACTTTAGTGACTTCAGCGACGACGATGACATGCTGGCGTTTGCCCAAGACTACGAGACTCGCCAGTATTTTGAGAGTGAACCTGCGGCCTCTCGTATAGTATTTTCAGAAACCTCGGGGAATGCCATGGGACCTCCGAAAACGAAGACGCCGACAAAGCGCCAAATCGCACCTGTACTGCCCGAGCTCCGAATTCCGCCTGAGCTGATGAAACACACCTGGTCGCCAGAGGTCCAAAGAATGCTCAAGGATCGGTTCAGAATGAAGGGATTTCGCCACAACCAATTGGAGGCGATCAATGCGACTTTGGCTGGTAAGGATGCTTTCGTCCTAATGCCTACTGGAGGCGGCAAGTCCTTGTGTTACCAGCTGCCCGCGATTGTCAAAACAGGAAAGACACGAGGCGTGACGATAGTCGTCTCGCCGTTGCTGAGCTTGATGCAGGACCAGGTCGATCACATGAAAGCATTGGGCATCCAGGCTGTAGCATTCAACGGAGAATGCTCAGCCGAGTACAAGAGACAGGTCATGAGTGCTTTTGCGGAACGCAGCCCCGAGCACTTTATCGAACTGCTCTATGTCACGCCTGAGATGGTCAGCAAGAATGTCGCCTTTAACAATGCAATGCAAACGTTGTATCGAGGGAAGAAGTTTGCTCGGCTGGTCATTGACGAAGCCCATTGCGTCAGCCAATGGGGCCACGACTTTCGACCGGATTACAAGACCCTCGGGCAAGTCCGCAGAAAGTTTCCAGATGTTCCCGTCATGGCGCTGACTGCCACGGCAACGCAAAACGTCATTGTAGACATCAAACACAATCTGGAAATGGTCAACTGCCAAGTATTTTCGCAAAGCTTCAACCGTCCGAACCTTTACTACGAGGTTCGGCCAAAGACGACGAATACGAACGCAACGGAAAGCATTGCCTCACTGATCAAGGCAAAGTATCGTAACGTTACGGGCATCGTGTACACCATTTCTCGGAAGCAGGCCGAGGATGTCGCCGAGAAGCTTAGCGCACATGGCATCACGGCGCGCCACTATCATGCAGGCATGGACCCTCAAGAGAAGGTCCAGGTCCAGACGTCATGGCAAAAGGGGCAGGTCAAAGTAGTCGTGGCCACCATCGCCTTTGGCATGGGCATAGACAAGCCTGACGTGAGATTTGTCATGCATCATGGCCTACCCAAGAGCCTCGAGGGCTATTATCAGGAAACAGGCCGCGCTGGTCGAGACGGCAAACCATCAGACTGCATTCTCTTTTACGGAAAAGCGGACATAAGAGTCCTCAAGAGATTGATTACCGAGGGTGATGGGAATAACGAGCAAAAGGAGCGACAAATGGTCATGTTGAATCGTGTGACAGCTTTTTGTGACAACAAATCGGACTGCCGACGCACCGAGGTGCTTCGATATTTTGGGGAAGACTTTATGCCGAGCCAATGCCACAAAACCTGCGACAACTGTCAGGCGGGCTTGGTCTTCGAACAGCAGGACTTTTCCACATATGCCATTGCCGCCATTGAGGTCGTACAAGCCCAGAGACGTCTGACAGCTAATCAATGTGCAGACATCTTGCTGGGCAAGAAGTACCCGAGCAGTGAGGACAGAATGTCCGACGAGCAATTCGGCATGGCAAAGGGGCTGAAGAAGCATGAGGTGGTTCGTGTGATTGATAAGCTGTCGGCCGAGAAGGCCTTCCACGAGCTCAATGTTGTGGGAAACTACGGCGTGGCCATCCAGTACCTCGAGATGGGGCCTACTGCTCGGTTATTCCTTAGCGGCCAGCGGAAACTCATGCTCACTATACAGGTGGACGAGAGCCAGGGCTCCCGCGCCTCCAAGGCAAAGACGAAAAAGTCGACCAAGAAGAAGGCAAAGGAGCCGGATGTGTCGGCCGTGCAGTCGACATATGTGTCCTCGCCTGTGGAGAAACGGAAGCGCAGACGACGAGCAACAGGCACGGACGACGAAAACAACTATCCCATGACAAGCAACGGCTACGCAAATGATGGCTTTGTCGTCTCGGACGAGAACGAGGGAGGGGAAGAAGAAGAAGACGACGACGACGACGAAGCTTTCGAACCGCTACCCAGGCACCGTCCGGCCAAGGCTCCGGCAAAGAAGAAGACTGCAGCTCCTGGACCGCCCATCTCCCACGACAAGCGCTTGGAAGACCTTCCGGAAATACACCAAGATTTAGTCAGCACGTTTGTGCGCGAAGCCCGCAGAATAGAAGAGCACATCCGCAACAAGAAGGAGATTCGGCGACCGCTCTTCACCGAGCGCGACTTCCGAGAAATGGCCATCCACTGGACCGTTTCCCTCGACACAATGAGCCGCATTCCCGGCATCAATGCCGATAAAGTCCGCGAGCACGGACCGAGGCTTCTCCCTGTGCTTAAACGCCACCACGCCATGTACCAAGAGATTATGGAGAGTGCTGCCCGGCAGCACGGCAGCGTCGACCAAGACGCATACCAGGATGTGGTCGACCTCATCAGCTCCGACATGGACATGGACACGGACGAAGACCTGGTCCACCCCCATGGCTCCGGGACAGACTCACACTACTTTCAGCCAGCCAGCAGCAAACCGCGGCCTGAAGTCGAGGCCTTTCATACCAAACTCCAGGGTCTTACTACCCAGAAGCAGCAGCAGGGCAGCCAATCCAAGTCCAAGTCGTCCTCGTACCCACGGAGCGGGGGCCGAAGGTTTCCAGGAGCCAAGAAATGGGCTCGCAAGGCGTCGGGTGGCGGCGGCGGAGGGACCAGACGTAGAAGCAGCGGTGCGTTTGGCGGCCGAAAAGGCAGCGGCTCTGGCTCTGCCAACGGCACGACGGGCGCGGCGTCGAAGTCAGGCGGGGGCTTTCGAAAAGACGGCAAGTTGGTCAAGAAGAGTGGGGGGACTATTGGGTTGATGCCCTTGTAGATGGATGATGGCTTGCTCTTCTTGCTCTTCTTTTTGCTCTTGTCGACGGAAGATGCTCCTCTTGGTCGCACACTGTATATATGCATATATATTACCGCATGGGAGCATATCCACAAACTTGAAGCCTTGAAAGCAGCCATGAGTGCCGTGTCTTTCCGCGACAAGACTTGTTGCGAACCGTTGACATGGCGCTTTCCTTGCTCGAGAACTGGTGAGTGACTATGCGTACATGTTCAGGGAAGCGGTTTCCCAGGTGGAATATCGATATGCAAGCATCCATCATGGTATTTCACGAATGGCACATCTTTCCCCCTCCGGGGGCCCTGCCGGGGGCCGCCTGCGGCGAGCTCCCGCCTTCGGCGGACATGTACGGTGTGGGACGGGACTTGTGCCTCGAAGCATGCGGTGGCGAGTTGAGACGACATGTAGGTTGTTTCTGGAGATGAGCACATGCTGGCATGTGCACTTCAAAACCATCCATCAACAGCCCTTGTTACACGTTACGCGTCAAAAGTAAGCATAGGCCGTGCTCCAGATGAACTCTGGTATCAAGTGATTTTTATCCAGTGCGCCTCGCTATGAAAATCTTGACCTTGGGCAAAAATATTCAGTACATTTCTCCGTCGTCCCGTCCCTCTTCCCTTCACTCCCCTTCATGCTTTTACAAAAATCGCCCTTGGCGTTAAAACCATGCCCCCCTTGTCAGATAACCCCCTGCATCTCGTCTCTCCCCCTCAATGGCGCCATCTTGGCTTCCAGTCCCTCGGCTCAGGTGCTGCCCTGCGGACAACACCGGTGCTCCCTGCAGCTCTCCCCCTCAGTAGCTGCGGCAACAGACTCGTCCGCCGATGCGGCGACAGGTCTAGGGAGCTGGCGGGACGAGGCACTGGGCTCTCTTCTCGCTCCATATTGGAGCCGTGCGGCTGCATCGAGACACGACGCAGAGCCGACATGGACGATTTGGCAGCCAGGCGTGACCTTGTCAGCGATTGTTGAGAATACGGCCCCGGGGACGTGAGTCTTTCGCGGAACGAGAGCCGGGACAGACCGCTCCTGGATGGGCTGTCGTCCACCTTGGGTGACTCTGAAGCGGCACGAGACGGGCTTCCGCGCAGTGTGGGAAGCCTGGATGCCGAGGCAGGCGCCAGAGAAGACGCGGATCGCTGCGAGCCTGGTGTCGTCTTCGCGTAGGGGCTCGGCGTCGTCAGACTCAGAGGTTTGAACTGATGCCCCACGCTAAGATCGGACGTGTTGATCGACCCATTCCAGCCTGGACGATAATCGAGCGTAGAGGCTGGCCGCGCTGGAGTCTTTGCGTTGGTGGCGGGCAGGGCGGCACTCGACCTTGCAACCGTTGGCAGTCTGGGCCCGGCTTTCCGATTGGCTTGGCCCGACGGTGCTGGCAAGGAGGAGTACCGTCTGGCGGTCGAGCAAGAGACCTTGGTGCCGTTTACGTTGCCGTTGCCGTTTGGCGATCGTCCCTTGCCCTTGGACAGCGGGGTGTGTGCATCAAGGCCGAGGGATGTCATGATGACGGATGAAGGCGGCGAGCTGACGGGCGTGTCTCGTCCGCTGCCAGTCGTCGACCTGTCAATGGAGAGCATGCTTGAGACTGAGTCGCGCAATCGTTGACTCCTGCCCTCAGCCTGCATATCGTCGATGATGGCGTCCATGTCGTGCATTTGCACCTTGAGCGACTCCCACCGCGTCTGCATGTCATGATGCAGACGAAGAATTTCACCATTGACCGTCAGGCGATCCTGGACTCCCTTGTCAATGATGGACAGAACCCTCTCGATGGCGGGCCCGTAGTGAGTCTTTTTGGCTTCGTAATTCTCAATCTTCTTCACCAGGGTCGGCGCCATGTGCAAATGGCCCTCGGTGTCCATGGCCTCTCTCAGCTTGAGCAAGGATCGTCTGACCGACTCGTGCATCTTTTGTGCCTGCCTCCCAGCACCGCGGAACACAATGACCCAGCGATCCTCGCCCAGCTCTTTGCGCAGCGACTCGGCGTCCTTTTCCAGCTTCTTGTAGCCCGCGTCCAAGCTATTTCGTCGCATCTCCAGCTCTTCGCAAGCAGTAGGAAAACACTTTTCGGCTCTGGCCTCGAATACCGACAACCGCATGGGCAGAAAGTCGAGGCTGGCTCGCAGAGGCTGCATCCTGGCAAACAAGGCCAAGAGACTCGAGTCATCTTGCGAGAGCGCAGGCGTGCCGGGCGTGCCGGGACTCGTGGACATGGCGGCCAAGTTGAAGCGACTGGGGGCTTGCAGACGTGCGCCAAGAGGCCGCGTGTCTTCCACGATGGTTTCGAGATCGCCGATGTCGACATCAGCGCCCGCTGATGCCATGACGCCTTTGTGGCGACGCTCCTCCATCTCAAAAACCAATCTGCCGAGCTCGTCCATTTCGTCCTGAATATCTCCCAGCACACTGTTCCACAGCTCCTCCCATTCCATGGCCATCTCCACCTGCACCCGAACATTGGTCAAGGTGGCACGGGTTCGGGCCCATTCATCGATGATCGATTCCATCTGGGCGACGGCCTGCCTGAGGTCCTCTGAGGGCACTTGGGCGATATCTGGCCGCTCCTGCAGCTCCTCAATAGCGCTGATATAAGCGTTGATGAGGTCCTCGAATCGAGTGATGGCGTTTTCGACCTCTTCCAAGCCCTCTCGCCCTCCGGCAGCCGCCCATTCAACATCATCCTCACTATCAAGGCCGCCGATGACCTCTTGAGCTTTGGCGATCCAGCTTCGTATCTGTTCGGACGCATTGATGAGCGCCTTGGTGGCAACGTGGGCGGTTCGGATCGCCGAGACTTTGCTGGCCAACGAGTCGGCATCAGGCAATTGGAGCGAGGTCAGTTGGGCAAGCTGGTTCGCAAACGAAGCGCGGGACAAGGTGTATATGGAGCCAGGCCGATTGTGGCCCGGCGAGAAATAAGAATTCAAACCAGGGACATAGTCATTTGGGGACGTCACAAGGGGATGTGTGACGTTGGGCGGCGGCGTGTCTTTCGGCGGAGGCGGTGGAGGGATCGCCTCGGGCGGCGAAGCCGGACGTGTACCGCGTTGGATGTGCTCGCGTCGAGTGTCGAGGGTTGCCCTGGTACTATTGCCATGGCTGTGGTCTGGCAACCTGTGTTTGTGTGTGTCCATGGCTAGCGGTTCTGGGGTTCGGTTCTCGGGAAGAAGCCGAGGCGACCCGGCGGCGACGACGGGTTCGGCAGTTGGTGGACTGGTGCAGGCGCCTGCGCCTTTCCAAGGCCGACCGCGGCGCGAGATGATGGAGCTGACGGAATTGGCCTGGTGTTTTTGGTCGAGTTGGCGAAGCTGCTCTTCGTCCAGACGGCCGATGTGGTCGGACTGTGGCGTCGCGGGAGAGCCCGAATGCGTGGGGGTGCCAAATCCGAGGGCCTTGAGTCTGGCAGCAAGTCCAGGCGAGGGTTTGCGGATGGCTGAAGGAGGGTGAGGATGGTAGGGATGAGGCAGCACGGGGGCAGGCGCGTGTGTGTACGCAGAGCCACGGCTGGCCGAGGGAGTTGTTGTGGTGCTGCTGGCGCTTCCGCTGCCGGAGCTGCGGACCGTGCTATTGGTTGTGCTGCGACTCGAACCAGGCGTGCACATGGCGGAAGGGACGGGAGAGACGGGAGAGACGGGAGAGACGGGCATGGTGTTTGGCTCGCCGGCACTGATGGCACTGGTCATTGCATTGGTCCACGCACTGGTTGCGGCGGTTGCGGTGGATGCAGCGGGCGCGCTGGTTGCGGTGGCTGCAGTGGTTGCAGCGGCTGCAGTGGTTGCAGCGGCTGCAGCGGGCGCGCTGGACGCACTGCTGGGGCTGGTGCTGGTGCTGGTGCTGGTGCTGGCTCTGGCTGCAGACGCTGCGCAGGCTGCGGCAGGCATCAGGGTGCCACGGGGTGCAGGAGCAGGTCCAGGTGCAGGCGGGTTGGCTTCATCGCTGGCAGCGTCGGTCGAGTCCAGCACGTCCACGTCGCAGACCCCGTTTTGCTGCTGCCGACTGGCACGGTCATGCGTTGTCCTTGTTGGCAAGGCTGAAGCCGGTTCGTGTCGGACCGCCGTGACAGCACCCGCATCAGGCTGGGTGGCCGCCATAGTTGCTCGCCCTCTGGTGACTCGTCTGGTGCACAACTTTTGTCATGAGCCGGCCGGCCGCAGCGACGGCCTGCAGGCACTGCTGTGCCCGCTGTGGTGCCCGCTGTGGTGCCCGCTGCGAGCGGACCACGAGTGTCCGGTCGGGCTCCAATCGATCGATTGTATCAGTCGACGGATGGTTGGGCTCCTCCAGGCGTCGTGGAGAAAAAAGATGTGGAATGCGGCAGCCGGCTGTTTGGCATCGAGGGCTGGACGGCTTTCTTTAATGGCTTTGTTCCTGACGGTGGCGGATGGGATGATGGGATGACGGTGCCTGGGCGGCTGGGACTTTCTGAATAACCAGGTTGGTGGTTGGTGGTTGGTGGTCGCAGTTGGTGGTCGCTGATTGGTGCAAGGCGAGGAGTGGGCTTGAGACAAGAAATGCCATTCACCCTCCTCCTTGCCGCCAATGCTCCACTTTATGGACGTGGCAAGTGGGGAGGTCGCTGGCTCTTGCTCTTGCACTTGCAAGAAATCAACAGTAGATGCTGAGGACGAGCAGATTTTTCGTCTGCGTCTGCGTCTGCGTCTGCGTCTTCAAACTTGCTCATGCAAACGCGGGATTGAATGGATCGGACACGACACCCGTCGGCAACAAGACTTGTGCGAGGCTTGGATGCGGCTTAATCGTAAGCACAGGGCGTCGTGCATCGGGCCGTCATGCAGGGTGCGTCGTTGGTAGATGATGGTTTCAGCCATTTGAGGCATATGTGGCAACAAGTCGTCATTTCTGTTCCTTGCAAGCATCGACGAGTCACGACGCAGAGCAGACAAGCAAGAACCATCATGTTCCCTCCAGCTCCTTCGCCGTCATCCCTCGTCGTCCTTGCCAAGCACATGGCCTGCCTCCCTGACGCGCCAGACCATTCATAGCGACTGTTCCCCCCGTATGTACAGCCATCATCCAGGATCGTGGTTGCTGCGCGCCACGCACGTCGCCAATGTTGCTCACGCCCGGCAGCAGCTCGTTTTCTGATGCTTGACACGGAAAAGTACCGGTCAGCACTAGCACTGCCTTTGATGCATTAGGTACCTAAAGTACTTGGGTAGGTACCTACCTGATGTTATACAAGTTCTTCTCCCATAACCGAAGCGACCATGGTGCCGGAAATTGCCTGTCCTGACGGCTGTTTGGTCGACTGAAACATCAACACCAACAGCCGCATCATGCCACGCACTCGCCCCCAAGTCCATGACACTCAGCTACGACACGTGGCGACGATCTGAGGGACCTTTTGTGTCGGAGCGAAATGCGTGTCATGTTGCTATGCACAGTAAAGTTGTATGTAACAATGTGTAGCGTAATGAAAAGCATCTGCCTGGTGCATTCCAACGACTCTCGACGCCTTTGTAACGGCATCTGCTTCTGCTCGCTGCTGACGACCAGGTGCCCAATACCTCGGCAACGCAGGTCCTTGTCTTGCTGAGATAATCTGACGTACCCACAAGTATCCTTGGTGCACCAGTTGTTTGAAAATCTCCCCACCAGTTCCGTACCATAGCGCGCCGCGCCTGCCCGCGGTGATGGCTACTTCCTAGTACCTGGTAGAGACTGTCACCAGCTTATAAGCTATCATAAGACTAGGTAGGTAGGTGCTTGCTTGGTTGCAATTATTACAGGCAGTTTATAATCATCTCGTGAGAGCTTATAACCGTCTCAGCTACCCTCTGCCATCACCCTGCGCAGACACCGCGCACCTAGGTACCTGCTACCTAGTACGTTTCTACTGGTATGTAACCGGGTTGCCCTGGGATACGTCGCCACCTAAACACCAGACAAGGGAACCTGTCCAGTTGGAGCATGAGTGTGGGCGTATGTGTTCAGGTACCATGTAGTACTATGCAAGTACATAGACATTGTTTTGACTGACTCCGTGTGGAGCGCGGTTTGAAAATGTACAGTTGGGTGAAACGCTCCTGCCTTGTTTCAACGTGTCTACGACTGGAAGACGAACTTAAACAAACAACAGTCCCCGGATTTCGAGAATCACCAGATTCGACACATGCATACACTTGAGCACGCATCGCACAAACGTATCCATCCCTAGCATCACTCAATCACTTTCACCTTCCTGTTCTCGCACCTGCCCCCTTGATCCTTGAGGAAGATTGGCAACAAGGGGTGGTCAACGCGGTCATCGTGGCCAGAATTCTTCAACAGTGCATCATCGGCTGGCGACCCTCGCGGAGCAGGACAAATTTGCTGATGTCGGTTCATTTGCCCCGTTAATCTAAACGCAGCTACGAAAACCACTTTTTGTTTTTTTTGACAGCATCGGGCCCAAGGTATCCTACAGGCCTCGTCTTGGACGCAATTTCAACGGTATTCGCCCAGCCCGTCCATCCATCCACCCGCGACATACCCAAGTTCTGCCCCTGCCAGGCGACGGGTCCCTGGGCAAACTTCCATCTTTCTGGCCGCTTTCCCTGGCCATCCACCATCTTCGCTTCCCGGCCTCGCATTGCGCTCTCCACACGCGTTTGCTTTTGCCCGTCGATCGAGGACCCGGCCTCTGCTTATTAAATCATCGCTTCTTCCAGCATCCTTCCCAACTGCTATATTTTTTTTTTTTTCTTTTGGTTCTGGAGCTCTTTGCGCCGCGTGGTCGAGCCCTGAGCTTCCTTCCTCTCATTTTATGCAGTAGATTGACGCTCTGGCCGCACGCGGTCTGCCTTTGAAATAATCTATTTGGACTAGCGCCGGAAACCATCATACGCCCAACATCTGTGGCCCTGCTTCTTTGCTACCCGCCTCATCCTCCAAACGACAACCTATACGATCCTTTGTCTCAGACTGTCAGGCGCAGCTGTCGCCCCCGGCAAATATGGCGACTGTCAAGGAGCATCATGCCATTCACCGTCCCGCGCCGCCCACTCCCGCCATCAGGGCCTGTCCCGAGCTGCCCCGGTCCGCGTCAACTGCTTCAACCATGTCGAATGGCTCCGAGACGGATGTGAGCTCTCGGGATTCCCTCGGCAGCGGGCTGTTCTCTCGCCAGTCATCCGACTCCTACCGGTCATCGCGGCATTCGGATATGACAAGCACATCGAGACTGTCAATGCAGAGTGTGGATAGCAAGGGACGACGAAGGGGCTACATGCGGCCGCAAGCCACAGACTTTGCGGCGAGCGCCAGGTCGAGGGAAAGCGTCATGAGTTTGGGAAGCATTGCCCACCTGCAGTACTACTTTGCTAGGACCGGTCTATTGGACGGCAAGGGCGGCCAGCTCGCGCGCAAGAGAACAAATCAGCACGCAACGCTCGACATGTCTCTACTAGATGGGACGAGCACTGCTTCCAATGGGGTTGGGTCAGACATGAACAGGTCCTACGCTTCCATGGGAAGCATGGTAGACCTGAATAGCAGCAACGAGCATGTCAAGGCCGGCTTGAGCAACTTGGTCGAGTCCCCGATCGATGATATAGACGAAGATGAATTCGAGGATGGCTACCCAGAGTCAGATCCTGGCATGCTGCCACCAACTGTCAGCACATACCACCAGAGAGAAAAGCCGATTCCCAAGCCGCCCAAGGTAGAAGACTTGAAGATGGGGTTGGAAACGTGCCTCCGCGACACTCAAAAGCTTTTGGACGAGGTCCAGGCGCGCAAGGATGGTGCATTTCAAGAGCCGCCCGACACGCCACAGCTGCCAAATATGCCCGAGGAGAACACGCCGGGTTGGTACGAACTACAGGGCATGCGGATCCTCGATGTGGTCACACTGGCCATTCGCGCGGCCAAGGTGTACTACACCGCCCACGAGTTGCCCGATCGCTTGGACTCCATCAAGTCTGAAAAGCAGATTCGGGCCGATCTGTTGGCAGTGATGGAAGTGTTGAAGCAGATGGCGACGAGAAACTTCAAAGGCGGCATCAAGCAGGACGAGATCAAGGTCATAGTCGGCTGGGTCGAATCCGTACATGACATTTTAGAAAAAGAGCACGAGATTGAGTTGGCTGAGCGGGCTGAGCGCGAGAGCTGGGCGTGGCTCCGCGGAGACTGGTCCGGCCGAGAATATGAGCGAGAGAGGACATTTTTGTCGTCGATGGATCCCGAGTCGGAACTTCTCCCGGAATGGACACCCATCTCTGAGGCCTCGGAGTGCCCAACGCCTTTTCTACGGAGCCTCCAGAACGGCCTGCGGCTTGTCAATCTGCACAATGCCGTCGTCAAGAAGTCTAGGACGCGGTTTGGGGCCATTCCCACCTTTCACACGGACACGCAAAAGCCATATCGATCGGCCGACAACCTTCGATATTGGGTCAAGGCAGCTGAGCTGCGTTTCGAGGTGATGCTCAAGGTCGATGCCCTCGGCGTGGTGTACGATAGCGGACCCGAAGCCTGGCAAGACTTTGAGCGCGCCATATTCAAGTGGTGCAAGCATGTGCGAGAAGAGATTACCAGCGACTGGGCGGAATGATGGTTTCGCCTGTGCGTTTACGGCCAAGAAGCGCGTTATGACTTATGCCTGATATAGAATGGAGTTTTCTGTTTCAAGTTTGATTTTGTGCCTTCTTCTTTTCTTTTTTACTGTACCGGGCTCGTCGATTTGCTCTTGTCGGAACTGCTGGTTCAGGTTGATTCTCGATGGTCGTCTTTTTTTTTTTTTTTTTTTTTTTTTTTTTTGTTTGTTGTTGTTGTCAAAAGGCATTGATGTTCAACCCGTTTCGCTGTGAGATGTGTCGAACAACAGGACGTTCTGACACAGAAGCCATGCACATCATTACCATCTACACCCATTGTTCAAGCACCCAAAAACGCATACGCACATGCCCACACTCTTATACAAAAACGCACATATACGTGCGCACAGGCTGCGCCTCAATTTCTGTTCGGCAAGCACGCTATGATTATTGACCTTTTTTGGCGAGACGAGCGATGGGGAGGAAGTATGGAATAGGGGTCAGAGACGGACGGCATTCATATCCATCACATAGAGTTAGCACGCAACGTGCCCACGCAGCACACGACGGCTGTGTATTCGTTTACGCAATCTAGTTTTTTAGAATATACCCCCCAATAGAATAGGCTCAGGCGTAGAAGATACAGCAGTTGTTTGGGAAGGAGGCAGCCCGCTTGACATTTATTTTATACACTTTTATTGCACGGGTTTCTTGTCCTTGCGTAGGTGTCGTAGCACGGGAGATGTGCGTTGCAGAAGTGCATTTTCTTGTCAAGACGCGGCCCGAGGACGTGGAGTAGGGAAGAGACGCGTCGTATTTGGCCAGTTTGTATTCTATTTCATCATATGACCGATTACGGCGTTTTTTGCCTACGTTACTTTGATACGAGCCACTAACGTAACGTATGCTCATTTTCCGTACTATTTTGTTTTGTTTTGTTTTGTTTTGTTTTCTTCTTCTCGAAATTCCCTTTGCTGCCTGTCCTGAAAAGTACCCAGGTACACAAGGCACCCAGGACGTTGCATTTGGTACCCAAGTACCTAGGTACTTCTTACCAAGCACACGTTCCTTCATCCAATGACAGCTCGTCGCACAGCCTCCAGCCTCCAACCGCCATGTACGTCACCTGCCTGCCTCGCCGCGGCGCCAGGGAAAAAAAAGTTTCCTTCACCCACCCACCTACCTACCTACCTACCTACCTACCTGCCTTACGTCGCCTAGGTACCTATCCTCCATTCATCACGGCCATATCCATAAAGACACCATGGACGCTAAATCCGTACCCTCCCCGTCTGGTGCGTCTTCAAACTCCCCCATTGCGATTGTCCAGCTTTTTCCCTCCCATGCACTCGGTCTGACCTGACTTGCATCTTCTCTAGCCTCGAGTCCGGCGGTGGGCGCGACCGCCACCGCGGGCGATAGCAGCGGTGGTGCAAAACCAAAGGTTAGCGAGACGATGTGATTATGCGGGGGCCTTGCCGTGTTTCCGGCCTGGATACAGACCTTGGCGAAGGTGACTGTGAGAAAGGAAAGGCGGGAGATGAAGAAGAAGGAGAGAAGAGGGGAGAGGAGAGGAGAGGAGAGGAGAGGAGAGGAGAGGAGAGAAAGAAGAAAGAGAGAGAAGAAAAAGAAAGGAAAAAGAAAAAGGGAAAAAGAAGAAAAGAGAAGAGAAAGAGAAGAGAAGAGAAAGAGAAGAAAAAGAAAAACGAAAACGCTGACGCTTTCTTTTAAACAGCCCTGCTGTGTGTGCAAGGAGGAAAAGTCGAGGCGAGACGAGTGCATGCTCTTCTCCAAGGCGTCGGATCCCACGTCGGACTGCAAATCCTTTGTCGAGCAGTACAAGAGCTGCATGGCCGGGTTTGGCTATCAGGTGTGAAGTTGGGGGCGCGGAACTGGATATGCTTCCGCTGCGCCATGTAAAAAAGAAGTTCAAACGTGTATAGCATCTGTACATTGGGTGGATGGACAGGGCAAATGGTATTGGGTCAGACAACGCTCCTCCTCGACGACATAATCATCTATTCCGTACTCCAGACCTTTTTGTCTCTCTCTGCCATGCCGCTCTCGTCATCCACGACAGCTCATCTGTGAGCCACGAGACGCGGACCAAACGATTTGACAAGAAGAAAAACCAGGCAGTCATGAAAATCAAAAGCTAGTCCCCCCCTTGCCACGAGATGGCCTCCCCCCCCACGCGCCTCGAGCGACTGCTCGGCGTCGCGCCGTCTCCCCTCGTGCCCCGCGAGGATCATCTCCTCTACCGCCTGCATCTGGGCGTGCACCCCCGCGACGACGTCCAGCATCTTCATCTCGATTGCCTTTCTCTTGTCGACGAGGTCCTTGACCTGGTTCAGCTTGTGGGCTCGCTTTGCGGACCTGAGTCTGGTTAGTACCCAGCATGAGAGAACAGGTGGGGCGAAGAAAGAAGAAGAAGAACAGGGACAGATGGAAAGCAGAAGGCGCATGTATATTTCATGTGTAAATATGGACATGGAAAAAAAAAAAAAAAAAAAAAAACTAACACCACTCCCGTCGCCTCTCTTCCTTGAACTCCAGTGCTTCCCTCCGCACCGCCGCAAGATCCTCCTCCGCCTCCAAAACAATAGCCTTTGCCCGCTCGTCACGCTCCTTCTTCAGCTACGACGTCGGGTGAGAATCTGGCCCCCGCTGCTTTTGCTCCCCTAGCCAGCCCCGTGCCGGGGGCGGAACCAAAAACCTACCTCGTAGATTCGCCTCGGTGCTTCCAGTGCTATCACGCTGGGGTCGGACTCGTCTTCGGATCGATTTCGCGTTTGCCGAGCCATCTTTGCTGTTCAGTGCCGTGTGATGTACCGAGGGACGAGGAATGTGGCCTTGACAAATGAGGAGGTCTAGGGGTCTTTGTCTATACCTTTTGCATTGCTGTACACGCTTGCAGCTTTGTCTTGAACCCAGCTCGGCAACATACTACTTGGACAGGTGCCTCAGCTTTACATACTGGCTCTGGGTCCCAAGAAAGTACCTCGCGGCTTCGTCTTGCACAGCACGAGGAAGGAACGGCTGACGACGGATGTGCCTCCTGCCAGCTGACGGCTACAATAACATTGGGGGAGACGGACAAGTTGTTCAGGCACGTGCTCACAAGCACAAATGACAACTACATTTCTTGGTATCATTTTGCCTTTTTTACTCTTTTCGCTTTTTTAAAAAAGTAGATATCATGATACATCAACCTACTCATAGCTCTCCCTCATTCATCGCGTCAACGCAATGTCGTCTATTCGCAAAATCATCTTGACCGTCTCCGCCGCCAGCTCAATAGCGCTCGTGCTCACCAACAGCGGCTGCAGCACATTTTCTTTGGAAATGTTGGTGTTCACACCCCCAGACTTGATGCTGACGCCAGCATTCCTTTCTCCCATTTCGTGTCGGTGCCGCAAATCAGTCACCACCTTGATGCTGTTCAGACCCGCGTTCTCCGCCAATGTCGTAGGAATAACCTCCATGGCGTCCGCAAAGGCTTTCCAGCAGATGGCCTCGGTGCCTGTCAGGCTGCGGGCCTGCTTGGACAACTGGGCCGCAATCTCAATCTCGGCGGCGCCACCTCCGGCAATGAGAGCCTTCTTCTTCACTAGACAGCGCATGACGCAGAGGGCATCGTGCAGGCTTCTCTCGGCTTCCTCCAAAATCAGAGAGTTGGCTCCCCTGACAACGACAGACACCATCTTTCCCGAGGCCTTGGCGCCCGTGACCTTGACCATCCGAGAGCCTGACGACTCTGCTTCCTCAACCAACTCTGCATAACCCAGCTTGTCCTCGGTGAAAGAGTCGATATCGGCGATGGGCTTGCACCCCGTCGACTTGCAGATGAACTCGACCTCGTCTCGCTCAATATCCTTGATGGCCAGAATACCCAGCTTGGCCAGGAAATGCAGAGACAAGTCGTTGACAGCATCGCGAAGAATTGATTTTTGGATCAGAAGGACATTGCACTTGGCCTTCTTGATCTTCTTGGCCATGTTCAGGAGATAGAGACGCTCTTCCTTGACAATCTTGTCCATCTGTCGGTAGTCGTTGACCTGAATGGTATTTTCCATCTTTTAAACGAGGTAAAATGTCAGCACGTCAAGCAGAAAATCGGTTATAGAGGCTGGTCGAGAATGTAGAATCTCGTCTTACATCAGGCTTGGGCGGGCTGAGCTGGAACTGAATCAAGCCGATGCGTGCCTTTTCCATCCGGACAGGCCCGCCCGCGTTTTTAAGGACTGGCTGGTGCAGAACCAGGCCAGGGACAAGTTCGCTGTCTTCAATGGTACCTCCAACCTTCTTCACAACGCGAATGTTTCGTAGATCCACATTATCAGCCGTCTTGATATCGATGACTTTGGTGACGGCGTTTACGGCCATGGGGCCTAGCAGATTCGAGTATTGTGACACAATCTTGGAGGAAAGAGACGTGTTGGCGGCCTGCAAGAGCGCAGAGGTATCGCTGAGAGTGATTGGCTGGGACATGTCGTGCAACACCTCAACGGCGGCAGCAGATGCACGCTGGAAGGCCTCTGAGATGACGGAAGGGTGAACGCCCTTGGACAAAAGTCGATCCGCGGCACCAAGCAGGCTTCCACAGATGACAACCACAGAGGTCGTGCCATCACCAGCTTCGACGTCCTGAGCACCGGCCAAGTTCACCAGCATCTTGGCGGTAGGATGCATGACCGACATGCTTTTCAACATGGTGTGTCCGTCGTTTGTAATGATAATCTCTCCTTTTCCGCTTCGGATCATCTTGTCCATGCCTCGGGGTCCAAGCGACGTTCGAATGGCGTCGGCGACGGCTGAAGACTAGGGTCAGTAATTTAAGAATTGCGTCGCACTTTGTCTAAACAATCGCACCTCGAGCCGCGACAATGTTGGATGACCGCACAGCCATGGGCTTCTCCTTGTCCTACGAGGCCTGTTAGCATGGTGGTTCTGCCAAGCTTGCCCCCATGAGAGCTCTTTGTGCTTCTCGTACCCGAAAGGTGGCATTCTGGGACTGCCCAGCAGAGACTGCCGGTGCTGACATGATTACGACGAATGTGAGCTGCCGGCGGTGTCGTCGAGAAGTGTTGGTTGACAGCGAGTTGTTGCAGACATAAAATAAAGCTCAAGGCCTTGGTCGAGAATCGAGATATCCCACCTTCTGCCCTACTCCGCCGTTGAGCAGTCTCCAGAAATTTTGGCGTTGGTCGGGACACAGATAATCCATGCTCCGGACTGCCTGTACTTGTCTGGGCAGTTGTGGCAGCCGTGAGCACCAGGTATCCAGGCCCAACACGGTTTAGCGCCGACAGGGCCAGCGCACGGAGCTCAGAGGCGGCTCAGGTACTCAGGATTACGGAATGCATCCGTCCATCCAATGCCATTCGCCTTCAGCATTGTCATTTACTTACTCGATACCACTTTCAAGACAAGACACCACGCAGCAAGTCTTCCATCCAGCCGGACGTCATCACGCAAACACCTTGAGCGCCTCATATAAAGGCTTCCGTGTGTGTGTGTGCCAAATCTCGCTCGCCCTATTACACTCCGCACACCGCTTCTGTCGGCAACGCGCCCAGAAGGCACGTCTCCATCATGGTAAGCTCTCCACCACGGCAGCTCTCTGGAATGGCATCCATCTGACCACGATGACCAGCCTTCCGCGACAGGCTCAAACTGGGAGAAGTACCAGAAGAAGTTTGCCGATGATGAGATAGAAGAGAAGAAGATTACCCCTCTCACAGATGAGTATGAGCAATCCTTCTTTTAGCCTTACTTTGCTGCCCCGTTCCTGTTGGCTAAGTTCCTTCCCAAGGGATATCCAAGTTCTCAAGACCTACGGCGCCGCGCCATACGGTGCTGCGCTCAAGAAATTAGAGAAACAGATCAAAGAGAAGCAACAGAGCGTGGATGAAAAGATTGGCGTCAAGGTATGTGATGGGAAAAGACGTGGGTCGACCGACGAAAAAAAATGCTCCCTCTAACGACGCGCAGGAATCCGACACTGGTCTTGCGCCTCCTCACCTGTGGGATGTCGCTGCCGATCGCCAACGCATGTCCGAAGAGCAACCCTTCCAAGTGGCGCGATGTACCAAGATTATCGAAGATGAGAAGGGTGACGAATCAAAAAAGAAATACGTCATCAATGTCAAGCAGATCGCCAAGTTTGTCGTGCAGCTGGGCGATCGCGTGAGTCCGACAGATATCGAAGAGGGCATGCGAGTTGGAGTCGACCGTAACAAGTATCAGATCATGCTACCGCTGCCGCCAAAGATTGATGCCAGCGTCACCATGATGACGGTTGAGGAGAAGCCAGATGTCACGTACGGCGACGTCGGGGGCTGCAAGGAACAGGTTGAGAAGCTGAGGGAAGTCGTCGAGATGCCTTTGCTATCCCCAGAACGCTTCGTCAATCTTGGTATCGACCCGCCCAAGGGTGCCCTATTGTACGGGCCCCCTGGTACTGGTAAAACTCTGTGCGCCCGGGCCGTGGCCAACAGAACAGATGCCACGTTTATCCGAGTCATTGGCAGCGAACTGGTGCAAAAGTACGTCGGCGAGGGTGCTCGAATGGTGCGCGAGCTGTTTGAGATGGCACGAACGAAGAAAGCGTGCATCATCTTTTTTGACGAAATCGATGCCGTCGGCGGGGCGCGGTTCGACGACGGTGCTGGCGGTGACAACGAAGTGCAGAGAACCATGCTGGAGCTCATTACGCAACTAGATGGCTTCGATGCGCGTGGAAACATCAAGGTCATGTTTGCCACCAATCGGCCTTCGACTCTGGATCCCGCCCTCATGAGACCGGGCCGCATCGACCGAAAGATCGAGTTCTCGCTGCCCGACCTCGAGGGCCGCGCCAACATCCTCCGCATCCACGCAAAAAGCATGTCGGTCGAGCGCGACATCCGATGGGAACTCATTTCGCGTCTGTGTCCCAACGCCACGGGTGCAGAACTAAGGAGCGTCTGCACCGAGGCAGGCATGTTTGCCATTCGAGCGAGGAGAAAGGTGGCCACGGAGAAGGACTTTTTGAGCGCCGTGGACAAGGTCATCAAGGGCAACCTCAAGTTTAACTCGACAGCGACGTACATGCAATATAACTAGGCCGGGGGGGGGGGGGGGGGTGGTGATATTTCTGAGGACTTGAACGTCATCTTGCGGTGTATTATTATTTGTCAAGACGAAACTCTGTCGAGCTATTAGATGTCGAGAGGTGCAGAGTGCCAGCGGGTAGGAAGCAAGCATAGCGTTCTACGATGTGTCGCCTCCCATTGTCGTCAGTTTGAGAATGTAAGGATGCCGTGACAGCGGAAATGTAAAAGGCAACAAATAAACTTGAACCACACACATGTCACTGTTTGTAGACAAGGTTGATGGAAATCTTATCGAGACCTGAGAGGGAGTCCATGCTCCATCGAGACAGCTATCTGGATGTGGATTATATAATGCCGTGTTGCACGCAATGCCCCTTTCATATGATTTGGCTGAGAAAATTATAAAGAGAAAAGCCCCCATCTATTATCGCTTTCATGATAGATTACCACGAGCCGCTCAAATGGGTGAAAGAAGACGGGACAAAAAAAAAAAAAAAAAGGAACCCTAGTATCTCAAAATGGGGGTGAGAAGCAAAAAAAGAAGAAAGACCCCTGTCGCTTCCCGTGATAGCCATCACCATGAGATGCTGAAAATGAGAAAAAAAAAGAGCGAAAAGACACCTTCTATCGCTCATGCTCATCAGGATAGCTGTCACCAAGATCAAGATGCTCAAGATGGGAGGAGAAGAGAAAGGGGACGAAAAAGCCTTTGTCGCTCCAGTCGTCACCAAGATGACTCAAAACGGGTGGGCGAAGACACACACAAAAAAAAAAAAAAAAGGACCCTATTATTGCTCATCATGATAGCTCAAAATGGGGGAGGGGTAAAAAAGAAGAAAGCCCCTTGTTGCTTCGTGATACCCTTCAGAGAGATGCTTCGACGGGACGAGAAACCAGGCCAATGCCGCAAACTGCGCCACAGGAGGAATAAGGCAATGCGAGAATGTATGTATGAGCCGAGGCGGAAGAAGAATGGGTGTGTGTAGAAAAGAAGATGCAAAATGATTCCCTTGGGGATATGATGGGGGGAAAGAGGGGGAGGTCAAGAAGGCGTATGAAAAAAGTCGTCGAGTCATCAAAAACCCTCCCTCTTCCTGTCTCTCTGGTGCCTGGTTCGGGAAGCCAGCTGTCGTTTTTTTTTTTTTCCCTTCCCTTCTTTCTTTTGTTTTCTCTGGTGTCCGTTTTGCGTGCGTGCGTGCGCATGTGCATGTCTGTCCTCAGCCACCAGGTATGGGCATACCAGCCAAACACCCCAAGCAAACCACCTCCCCCTCCGCCCCCCTCTCAACACAACACCGGCTACAGACAACCGCTCGATGGCCCGAGGCAGCCCACCCCTTGGCACACGGCGCCGCATCCACGACGCAAGTCTCCATCTGGTGCGGCGGTCCCCATCGCCGCGCTTCCCCCCCCCCCCACGCCCGTCATCTTCATCACCGTCCATGTGGAAGCACGGCGGGAACACCTCCTCCTCCGAAAGCAACGCCTCCCACCGGGGGCACTCCCGAAGACACACGAAGCACGCCCTCTCTCGGCACCCCTCGCACTGCGCAAACGAGTCGAGGTCCGACTTTTTGGTCGGCCGTCGGTGGCATATATAGCAGGGGCTTAGCACAGCGGGGGTCCTCATCCTTCCGCCTCGATCGGAGTGCTCGACGCCTTGGGGCTTCTGCTGTAGGGATGCTCGACGGCGATGCACTGGCAGATTGGCGGCTTCGCCATGGTCGGTGAGTAGCCGCACTCGCTTGCTTTTCGAGCACGGGTGCGGGACGATGACCCGCCGGGGGGAGGGGGAGAGGAGGATGTGGTCTTGTTGCGGGGGCGGGCTCAGCAGGCAGAAGTCTTGATCGTGGGACCGGTCGTGGTCGAGCTTGTCTCCTTCGTAGAGCCTGTAGACGCTGCTGCCGTGGCAGTGGTCGTCATGGTCGCGTCGCCGCTTGCGTGTGGATTGGATGTCGTTGTCGGCATCGACGAAAGGCATGTTTTCTCGGTCTCGAGCCTGGACCTGTTATGCCTGGCAGTGCCTAGGGGTGCTGGGCAGCCTGCCGAGATGCTGTACAATTCCCTCGTTCGTTGCGAGCTGTAGCTAGCGGTGCGAGTCGCAACTTTTCGGGCAAAAGACATGGATACCCACTGGTGAGACGGGGGGGGGTTGTCTTGGGAAGGAAAGAAAAAAAGAATTGGCGTCGACAGGAGTCCTGATGAAGAGTGACTGACCGAAGAAGAGGCGGATCCCGCATATTGGACCCATCCGGAGTCTGTCGGCGGCATATGTTTGGCCCGGATATTATTTATTGCCATCCAGTCTCATTGCTGGCCCACCGAATGATCGATCCGGTTAGCGCAGCCGTGCCCAACCTCGCTCCCAACGGTCATGTCTCGTGTCTCGTGTCTCGTGTCTCGTGTCTCGTGTCCGGTCTTGTATCTTGTACACACACCACCCACACAGCTGCCAATGTCCATGTCCCGTCCCTACAGACTGACGGTCCCGAATCGAACCCACCACCTCATCCACAACAGTCTTGTGCTACAACACACACACAGATATTAAATGACTTCATCTGATTTACACGCAGCCATCCACATGTCCTTCGTTTCAAGGAAAGAAAGGAAAAAACACCAACATCCCTCCATTTCTACCCGCCTCCGCCAACAAAAGAGCTCTTTTTCTAAAGGGGGGGGAGACTAGTATACACATATATGATGCACAGCCCAAACACGACTCTAGCGACGCATCTTGGAATCCGCAGGAGGGTCGTACGCAAGCTTCCTCGACTTCAGCCACGCCCACTTGTATCGCTTCACCCACACACTTACGGCCCACAGACCCGACGTGACAATGAGAACCTTGAGACCCATCTTCTTGCGCTCGTCCATTTCGGGCTCGGCAGCCCAGTTGAGGAACTCGACGACATCCTTGGCCATCTGGGACGTCGAGGCCGGCGTTCCGTCCTCGTACTCGACGAGTCCGTCGTAGAGAACACGCGCCATGCCGATGCCAGTTCCGGGGAAGTAGGGGTTGAAGTTCATGCCAGGCGCGACCTGAGCACCGGCCGGCACCTCCTCGGGGTAGCCAGTCAACAAGCTGAAGATGTAGTCGCAGCCGCCGTGGCGACCCTTGACGATCAAGCTCAGATCCGGGGGCAGAGCACCATTGTTGGCAGCCCGGGCAGCCTCTTCGTTCTTGTACGGGGCGGGCATATAATCGGCCAGCTTTCCGGGTCGCATCTGGATCTCGCCTTGGTCATCGGGCTCACCGGGGTATTCGTTCTCCTCGGCGAGAGCCTTGGCCTCGTCGACGGTCAGGACCGAGCCGACCAGTGTTCGGTACGGGATTCGGCTCAAGGAGTGGCATGCAGCGCAAACCTCCCGGTAAACCTGGTGGCCACGACGGAGACTATGTCACGCATCATTAGATTATGTGCTTTGGAAGTAGTTGTCATGGAGAGTTTGCGAGCAACGTACGCCTGGTGGTCGAAAGTCTTCAGCCACTGTTGGTGGACCCACGGATAAGCTGTCGGATGCAGACTACCAAGAGGAATTAGCAAATCGAGCAGCCAAAACAGCCAGTACTCCCGACGGAGCACAGCGACTTATGCCGCTCGCAGACGAGAAAAGAGCGCCCCCCCACCCCCAAGGCCGCACATACGGCCGTCTGGGGGGGCCCCCCGTGGGAGAGTCAATTCTTCAACAAAGACGTACCCTTCCTCGGCAGGGGTGGCAGCAAACGCCACCGGTCCATAGAGGTGATAGTACCAAGCCATGGAGCCGGCGGCAATGGTAGTCGAGGTAATGGCAGCCAAGTTCAATCGCATAGGGGAAGCTTCTCCGGCCGTCCCCGACGACGTGGATGCGGAGCGCTAACAAGGCAACGACAAAAGGACCATCAGCATCCAATTTCCTTCATGAGTGCGTATTGCGATTGACGCCGTTCCCGTGACGTGTTTGGCTTCAGGTGCGAGCTGATGACCGCCTCGGCAATTCGCCGGCGGCGGGGAGGCAAGGAGAAAAGGTCGAGCCGGAAAACGTGACGAGGCCATCATACCTTGGAGACATTGTTGACGCCACTTCGGAACCCATTGAGGGTGCGCGTCGAGCGCAAGCAAGTCCTTGCCAGCATGGTTGCCGAGCTATACCGTAGGCGTGGTGAAAGCCGTGATGCAGGGGGTTGATGTGACGGGCGATGGGACGCTTTCAATCTCAAGGTCAGCAGGTTTCGAAAAGGCTCATCAGCAGGAGAGGCCATATCCACGGAGAAAAATCCAGCCATCCGAAATGGGCCGACGCTGATTGGCTTAAATCACGTGCGGCCCAGACCTGGGAACGCTGGCCAGGTCAGTGCCTTTGTCACAAGCCCTGCCAGCTTGTAGTGTGGCGCACCAGTTGCCGGCCGCACCGCCCGTCCGTCTCGGGCTTCCCATCGCTGTGGCGGTGTAAACAAGGTGCTTGCACCTGTGTAGATAGGTACCTATTTACGTGCGCAGTGCCGGCTCAGGCTAATAACAAAGGGGACCTAAAATTATTTATAAGCTCTTACAAGGTAATGTTAAAAAATCTTTATTAATCATAAGCCATCCTGTGATCGCGTATAAGCTGGTGACTGTCTGTAGCTATTACCATGGGTAGGCGTGGCGCAGAGGTACCTGCTACTTGATTATCCATCACTTTTCTTGGAGTTGCCCCGCCCCCACTAATACATTCATGCACATGTAATTTTTAATTTCCATGTCTACACCTGCGTACATACTTACCTACCCAAGTACTTACATACTTTCTACATGCCAGTCCCCACGACAAAAGCGTCTCCCTCGTTCTTCCCTCATTTCTAGCCACGAACAACAAAACAGCATATTCATATAATGGCCAGCCCTAGCAAGCTCTTCACCCTCGAGGGCAAGGGTCTCAAGCTCGACTCAGCCGCCGATATCGAAGCCCACATCAAGGACCTCCGCGCCAACGACGACGTCGAGGAAGTGCGGCTCCTGGGCAACACGCTCGGCGTCGAGGCATGCAAGGTCCTCGGCGAAGTCCTAGCCACCAGGAAAAACCTCAAGGTCAGCCCCCTTCCTCATCTTCATCCACGAAACGAAACGCATTCCGGAATAAAAAGAAAAATACACATCAAGCAAGGTGCAAGGATGAAAAGAGGCTGACAGACACAACCAGATGGCCAACTTTGCCGACATCTTCACGGGCAGACTCCTGACCGAAATCCCCGAAGCGCTCTCCTTCCTCCTAACCTCCATCCTCAACCACCCCCACCTCCACACCATCAACCTCAACGACAACGCCTTCGGCCTCAACACGCAAGCCCCCCTCGTGGCCTTCCTCTCCGCACACGTCCCCCTCCAGCACCTCCACCTCAACAACAACGGGCTCGGGCCCCACGCGGGCATCCTCGTCGCCAACGCCCTCTCGGAGCTGCACGCCAAGAAGGAGGCCGCCCGCAAGGACGGCCAGCAAGTGCCCGACCTGGAGACGGTGATATGCGGCCGGAACCGGCTCGAAAACGGCAGCATGACGGCCTGGGCCAAGACGTACACCCTCCACAACAAGATCAAGGTCATCAAGATGGTGCAGAACGGGATCCGCCAAGAGGGCATCTCGCACTTGATAAGCGAGGGTCTGAACCAAGCCCGTGCGCTGGAAATCCTCGATCTCCAGGACAACACCTTTACGCTCATGGGCGGCAAGGCCCTCGCCAAGGTTGTCCCGACCTGGACCCTCGTCCGGGAGCTCGGCATCGGCGACTCTTTGCTCAGCGCCAAGGGCGCCCTCCTGCTGGCCGAGTCTCTCTCGCAGGGCAAGAACCGGAAGCTCGAGACACTGCGTCTGCAGTTCAATGACATTACGGGGCCGGGCGTAAAGAAGTTGGCCGGGGCGGCCAAGGATTATCTCCCCGCCCTCAAGCGCATCGAGCTGAATGGCAATAAGTTCACAGAGGATGATGAGTCTATCCTCGCGCTGCAACAACTTCTCGATGAGCGCAAAGAGAGATTGGCTGGCGATGTGGTCTACGAACATGAGTGGGGGGTGGACAGTTTGAGCGATCTCGAGGACCTCAGCTCTGACGACGAGGAGGAGGAGGAGGAGGAGGAAGGGGGTGTCACGGTGGAGGAGCGCGCTGACAAGCTCGTCAAGGAGGCAGAGGAGGCGCGACAAGAGCCTGTGGTGCAGCTCAAGGACAAGGACGTCGACGATCTTGCGACGAAGCTCGAGAAGACTGTCATTTGATTTGATCCGGGAGGCGGCAGGCCCTTGGCGTTATAATGATCTTACTTGCATATACTTGAGACTACTATACACATACAGGTTTAGAGCGTGTGGCTGTACTTAGCGATAGTTTCTTACCCCGGTTACCCAATAATAATAAAGTGCGGCTTCAGACTATGTTTCACAAATAACAGTGCAAGTCTTCCAAGTTCACTTATATTACATTTAGATAGAATCTTGAAAAAAGACATCGCAATGACTCCTTGGAAGAGAAAAAGGATCTGCTGCTGATGGCTTTGGACTGGGCGTGCTCAATACAAGTGCAAGCAGTGACGGCATCGATAGGCAAACAACCTTGAAAAACTTATGGGCATGGGGAAGACAATTCACATACCTGTTCTGGCTCCTTGTTAACCCAGATTCTAAGATTTTGGTTAGCCTCACATTATCGCTTTTGGTGGTGGGGGAGAGAAAAATAGTAAGGATTGGAAATGAGCAAGGTTCAAAAACAAGAAAACAATGAGGCATCTTCCAATGCGTGCCGACGTTATTTCTCCTTGGACGCTTGTCCTCCATCCCCTCCGTGCCTCCGATCCAGTATCGATCATTAAAATATAATGCCTAAAAAAAAAATCTGTACTCGTCTAATTGTCAGGAGCATATCAACGGCGTGCGTTTGGATTCGCCTCTATAAGCCACTTTACATGTCCATGGCATCCACCTCCATACCAGTATCTCTCAGTTGCTCAAATGCCCCGTATTGAGAAGCCATTTCCAATTGCTGCTGCTGCTGCTGTGTCTGGTACTCCAATACTTTGTAGACAGGGTCAGTGGCTCTGGAATAGTGACAAGCTCCTACCGCAGAGCCAAAGTGACTAGCGACGTCTCTAGACTTGATGTCGTTGGCTTGCCGCTCATGCTCTCTTCTCATCAGTTCCTCATACCCCGAAGACATGTACGGCTCACTGGTTGATGTCTCATTCTGCTGGGTCCATTGTCCCCCCAGTGTTTGAACTGGAGTTCCATCCAGGCTCATGGTGATATTCTGTTGCCTTTCATATCGCAAACGTGCCATTTGCTCTTCTTGGTCCACAGAGGTGCTGCTCCAGGCAAGCGCGGGAATGTCTTCGGCTCTGCTGGGCGGGCAAATGCTCCATAACTCCAGAAGACGGAGTCTCTGGGCGCCATCGGCAACCCGGAAAAGTTGCAGTTGTGACGGGGTCAGGATGGTGGGGTCTAACCCATGGTTGCGAAGAATGTCCTCGACGGAAGAAAGCTCGGTCTGCGCAGGTTCCGAGGCGCGCCGCTGCGTTTGCGACTGCGCTTGCTCGAGAGGCTGTTGAGCAGAAGACCTCGCGATGTGGGCCGAATGATTGTAATGTTGGGAAACGGAGTAGACGATCGGTCGCGAGGATGATGGTGCGGGCAAGTGGACTGTTGACTCTTGCTTGGAAGTTTCCTTGGGAGTGGAAGCATCCAAATTTGGGTTGAAGGTCATGTTACGAGAAAAGAGGTGAGCGAGGTCATCTTGGACCTGCTGAAAATTGCCTTGCTTTCCGGACTGGACGGTAACCATGATCTGAGTATGTATTGCATCAGTCCCATGTATGTTGCTTGGCCGGCTCTCCAGTCTAACACAACATACCTCGGTCCCCTGGCACAATCTGGCTTGACAGTATCAAATGCTGTACACGATTATTGATAGCAGCGTAGCAGTTCACGATCGATGCGTCTCGCTTCTTCTTCTTTCTTCTTTTTTTTTTTTTTTTTTTTCCTTTGGTTTGTAGCAACCAGTCAGCTTTTCTCGTTTCTCCCTGCAGTCGTCTTCCTTCTCGACGGGCCGACTCGGTTGGGTCGTTATGGGGGTTGGGTATCAAGACGCAAAGAAACAGGGGTGAGCGTCAACGGAGCTTGCTCTTTTCGTACGGTCACCTCTGAGCCAAGGCAACGGGTAGAATCAGGTTTATTTCAACTAAGCTACTCGAGGTGGTGCGAGTTACGTTCAAACAAATGGCGAATGCAAATGATGGAGGAGAAAGGCAGGGCAGATTTAGGATTGGAATGGTAAGAAGACGTGCTTCGTTTTATGGAAAGGGTCTGGCAGGTGCCCAGGACAAGCGACTTGCCGATTAGTCACTCTCAGGCTCTCAGCGCCGCGTCGATTGTCCATGGCCGCAGACCGCCACAGATGGCCCATACATACTTATGCCCATACCGCCGCCCCGCCCTTGTGCTTGTGGCTGGTGTAGATGACACCTCAGGCATCCATCCTGACTACTCGCCAGCCTTGCAAGTACGTAGCTCAGGCTGCCTTGCCTGGTGCTCAATATCCTGGTGAAGCTCCCAAGACCCAAACTTCCTACCCTTCACGCAACACTCCTCCGCCCCCTGCGACTGATCAGCATCTCAAAAAGCTTCCACGACGGACATACACACACACACCATGGTGAGAGCATGTCCTCTCAACCTTCTGAGAGCAAAGGCGGCACGTCGGAAAAGCGAGCTAACCAAAGTGTGCATCTCCTCCACCCCCCCTACAGACGTCGATAGGCACGGGTTACGATCTCCTCAACTCCATCTTCTCACCAGATGGGCGGAATTTCCAGGTAGAGTACGCAGTCAAGGCCGTGGAGAATGGCGGCACTTCGATCGGCATCCGGTGCAAGGACGGGGTCGTCCTGGCGGTCGAGAAGGTGGTGTCATCAAAGCTATTAAAGGCCGGCGCAAACAAGCGAATTGCCACAGTTGATAGCCATGTCGGAGTGGTACGGCCTTTCTCTTCTTTCTTTTGTAGCTCGTCTATCCATTCTTCTCATTCTTTGATGCCTCACAAAACGCCTAGTTTGTTGAATACTAATTATGCAACCCCCGTAGGTCTACTCGGGAATGGTCCCCGATGGACGTCACTTTGTCGACCGAGCCCGCGACGAGTCCTACAGCTGGCGCCAGAACTTCAAGACCCCCATCCCGACCTCGGACCTTGCCTCTCGAATGGGCGGCTACCTGCAGGCCTACACCATGTACGGCTCCGTGCGACCCTTTGGCATCACCGCCATCGTAGGCGGCGTCGACACATCCGAGGAGTCGCCCGTCGACGGCGAGGTGGGCTCGGGCCCCAAGTGCGGCGCTGGCGGTAAAGTGCACGGGAAGAAGCACGGCGGCCCCTTTCTCTGCATGATTGAGCCAAGCGGGCTATACTGGGGCTACTACGGTGCCGCGACCGGCAAGGGCCGTCAGGCTGCCAAGGCGGAGCTGGAGAAGCTGGACTTGCAGTCGGAGACGATGACGCTGCAGGAGGCCGTCAAGCAGGCGGCGAGGATCATTTATGTGGCCCAAAAGGACAACAAGGACAAGGACTTTGAGCTGGAGATGACGTGGATCAGTGGCGTGGATGGGCCTACCAAGGGCCGTCACATGGAGGTGCCCAAGGAGATGAGGGAGGAGGCGGAGAGGTTGGCCAAGGCCGAGGATGATTCAGACGACGATGATGAGAATGACAAGAAGGACGAGGATAAGATGGAGGAGTAGACGAACGATTTGTCGTTGCAGGCGAAAGTGTGCGGGTGACGAGAAGGGTGTCAAACCACGCCTGATATGGGCGCGAGGGGCACGTGTACCATTATCGCAACTGGGCAACTTCATAGAGGAATAATGAATGCTTGATCAAGCCCGTCGGTGACCGGGGTGAAGGGCGTCTGAGACATATGCGGTTACTAGTATACATGACCCTGGTAATCGAGGACACACTCACGACGCACACACACCTGTGATGCCCAGATAGGATGTCGAATTCCCAATGGATTTACATCAAGGCTGCCTCGAAAAGGCATCCCAGCCAACCAACTACCACGCGAAGCCCTTGACCTTGGAGGCACCCACCGTGTTGTACACCGACTTTTAGTACTATATTCACTCCGAACCCGGAAACAATGCCCTCCCTCCCCCCTTGCCGGGAACCCAAAAATGAAAGCTCGTCCCGTCCGCTCCTATCGGCACAGTGCATGCTCCTGCACGGCGCGGCGTCAAGACCGAGACGTACACGTCACGTCACGTCACGTCACGTATCGGGCGTTTTCTCATCAACCACGTTGTTTCACGACGCATTCCATTCTATTCTATTCCATGATCATCAAGTGGAGCACCTCGAATGAAAGCCAAGTGGGATTGAGGACCATTAAACTGTAGCACGGAAACGCAGCATGCTTCTTCACTTTTTTCTTTTAAAAAAATAAAAGAAAGAAAGAAAGAAAGAAAGAAAGAAAGAAAGAAAGAGAAAAGCTGCTCTTCTTTACTCTTTTTTTTTTAAAAAAAAAAAAGAACCCAAAAAATAGAAGAAGATATGAAGAAAGAAAGAAAGAAAGAAAGAAAGAAAGAAAGTGACCCTCTACATGCCAAACCAAGACCCATTCCGCATACTCTGCGCCCACTCATGCCACTCCCTAAAAAAACACCCATGCATCTTCACCCTCCGCAGCACCCACGCGGCCTCCGTCCCTCCATACACGGCGGCAATCCGCCCAATCACCTCGGCATCTTGCCTAAACAGGGCAGACGCAACAATGAGGCTCGCCGCGCTCGCAGCCTTGGCATACGCCTGGGCATCATCCCTGCCTGCTTCGTCGTGGCATGCCTGCAAGAGGGAGAGCAGGTCCTCTGCTGCTGCTGCTGCTGCTGCAGGGGGCGTGCCCGTGCCCGTGGCGCGGGCCTTTTTGATGGTCTTGCGCAGATTCAGAATCACCTCGTGCGCTCTGTTGGCGAGCGCCTTGGTGGACGTCGTCCGCATGAGGGTCAGGAGCGGGACGAGGATCGAAAAGGTGAGCGGGTGGAGGGGCTCGTTCTTGACGTATATGTCGAGGAGGTCCAGGATGCGGTGCTTGAAGTTGACGACGGATTGCTTGGCATCCTTCTTCTGCTTCTTGGTGTTGTCGCCCTTGTTGGCCTTGATGCGGGGTGCAATCGCGGCCGAGAGCTGTTCTTCGAGGGCAAACATTTGGGAGTCGGTCATGTCGCCTTCGTCGTCTGATGAGCTGGCGTCGGCGTCTTTGTCGAGCCGGTGGCTTTTGAGGATCTTGCCGAGGAGGGTGTCTAGTTCTTCGGGGTTGTCCCATTCTCCGTCTTGGTTTGGTTTTTTGGGCCCTTCTTTCTCGGTCATGTCCTCCCCCTCATCGTCGTCGCCATCCACGTCGACGAATTCCACATCCGAGTCGATTTCAAAGTCGGAGGAGGCGTCTTCGACATCAATGATGCTATCGTCACTGTCTTGGTCATCATCGTCCTCGCTTTCCGACGCGTCACTCTCCACCACCTCCATGGGATCGTCTGCCTTGTTGAACAGCTCGTCTTGGCCCTTGGTGCTTTCGTCGGAGAGGAGAGGGCTCGTCAGAAGGTCCACGCTTTCGGCAGACATCTGGCTGGTAAAGACGCCGAATACCTGCTGGGAAACCTGTCTCATCAGGGAGGAAGGCCTGACGACCATCGAGAGGAGTATCTCAACTAGCAGCTCCTGGCCTCCTTCGCTGCCCCCACCGCCTGCCTTCTTTCCAGATCGGAGTTTGTCATGGCACTGAGACAGGTCATCCAGGACGTCCATGGCGTCGGGATCCCCGTTGTACAGTTGAAAGGTGGATATGGCATGGAGCATTGCCAGGCCTTGCGCCGCGTGGGTTTTGGTCTTGAGGAGTTTCTCCATTCGGGTGAGTGCTTCGTCTTTGGCTTTCTTGATTTCGGCAGTCATGGTCATCGCGCTGGAATCTATCGATGCGACTGCCTTGCAGAACACGGCAAAGTCGGTGCTGGCACGGGCGAGCTTCGCGAGGGATGTCTCAAGACGAGATCGACACAGTTCTCTGATTGCTTCAGTCAATGCGTCTTTTGGAATCTCGACCGGTTGTCCGTATGCCAGGTTTGTAAGCTCCTGTAAAGTCTTGTCGAAAGTACCTTTTGCGGCTCCCGGGTCGGCACTTTTTCTTTTTTGACCTTCTTCCCGGGTCTGTGTCTCTGCTTTTTCGTCCCTTGAGGGTGCAGAAGCAAAGACGTTGAGAATTTTTGCCAAGTACTCAGAGTAAGTTCTCACGGTTACCTGAGCGTCTGGAAGCTCTTGTTGCTTCATGAGCTTGATGGGGCGTTTGACAATGGCCAGAACAGATTCGACATTTTGCTTGTTTACATGCTGCAGAATTTTGTCCACGGTTTTGCTGTTTGACCTCTGGTCAAAGGCATAACTCCCGTTTTTACCCAGGAGGTTGGCAAGGATTGGGGCCAGGGTGTCGGGGTGTGATGATACGACTTCTTCGATTGCCTTTAGTGCCTTGGTCGCAGCTCGGTTCAAGTAGCGATCTTCCTTTGAAGCTTGATTCAGCAAGCAGGACATGAAGTTTCGGCCAAACAAGGCTTCTAGTTTTGGGGGTTTCTGGGCAAAGCCCTTGAGCATCTTTTCGAATACCATGAAGCCTTTGAACTTTTGTCCATCCGTTGCTTGCTTTGAGAATAATCCATCTGTTCCGAATTAGTGACTCTTTTCTTCTTCTTCTTCTTCTTTTTCTTTTTCTTCTTCTTTTTCTTCTTCTTTTTCTTCTTCTTTTTCTTCTTCTTTTTCTTCTTCTTTTTCTTCTTTTTCTTCTTCTTCTTTTTTTCTTTTTTTCTTTTTTGGCTCTCGTTGAATTCGGCACTTACCATCGACGACTCGACACCAAAACTGAACAAAATCCTCCTCCTTCGAATCAGACTTGGCACGAAGAAAGCGTGCCAAGATGATGTCCCAAACAAAATGCAACTGAGCACTCCAGGACGCTTGCCTAGCAGCACCTTGCTTCTCTTTCGAGTTCCTAGCTGATTCCTTGAAGCTTTCTTTCAAAATGGCCGCAAGGTCTCCCAACGACTTGCTCGAAAGTGGATTCTTCCACGACGGTACTTGTAACCTCGGGTAGCGATTCGATGACACGATCCACGCAGCTACTCCTTCTGGTGTTTGGGCCATGGAAGCCGCCGCAACCTTGGACAAGGTCGCTTTCGTGGCCTCCTCTGTCATCTGCTCCAGCGCCTGAACAAGAATCCAGCCACATTGCGGTCTCAACCAAATCTTCTTGTTGCCGAGTTTGAGCAGCATTTCAAGAACTGCGTCCCATCTGGACATGTCACTGAACAGTGTTTTGGACCTGACGAAGCACTCGAGACCAAAGACCTGACCGAGGTAGTGATCCCGCTCTTCTTGTCCGGAGACATTGCCCACGGATTTCGTCTTGTCGGCGAGGAGTCCAAGAACCTTGTCGAACGTGAGTCCAGAGTACTTGGTGATGGCTGGATTGCGATGACCGAATAGATGTGACAGTATCTCGGTGATGACTAGACTAAATCCCAGTCGCGAACCTTCGCGACCGCTCGCGAGGCCTCGAAACAACCTGCGGCTGAGATGTCGCTCCAGGATTGCCTCCGGAGCGCCGTCAGCCTCAAGTAGGCTTGAGACTATACACTCTGCCGCGTCATTTCGGATGTCTTGGACGACACTCCCGAGTAACTCGTAAAGGTCAGCCTCTCGTTTTCGGTCATCGCCGGTCGGCGTCTCGACGAATGGTTTGACTTGAAGCATCGTCAGATTGCTGTTTGAGGACAGATGGATGGGCATCATCTCCTTTTTGGCTTTTTTCAGGCCATTGCCTCCTCCGGGGCTTTGGCCATCTTTGGAGCCCCGCTTCCTCTTGCCTGCCATTTTGAATCAGACGCGGTGTTGAAGACGATTTTACTCTCATGGCCACGCCCCACCATCGCAAATGCAAATGCCTTGGCAGTTTTTTTGGTGTCGTGAAATTCTCAGAAATACTTATTTCTGCCGTCCTTCACCGCCCTGGAAGCCCCACCAACCACGCCCGCATCGTCCCGCCGCCAGCCGCGACGCCAACGGCAAACGTCACCTTTTGTTGAAAGCTACCTACCCTGGATTTGCTGTGCCTTTCACAAGGACATGGCTTGTCGCCGCGATTCAGCATATATCCGTGTCACTGGTCACGGATATGCTGGAGCAAGCGATTGATTTCCTCTGACACAAGCCTTTTCCGCCAGTCGCGAAATCTGTTGTCCATCAAGCACACGACATGTAAACACCGCGCGTGGTCCACGTTCAGACCCAAAAGAGCCCGGATAAGTTTGCATCAACAAGGCATCACAGCAACGGGGCGAGCAACCTTTCTTCTCCTCAACCAACGAGAAAGCGTCACGCGGCGGACCCCAAGATAAACAAATGCAGCATTGACGCCGTATTTGAGCCGACATGTATGACCTCATGACCTCTGCGCCCTCCCTCCCAACCAAGAAGGGGGGTTATCTGCCGATCCCAAGCCTTGCCAAACCTGAAACGAGAAGCTGAGCACCCGAGGTTGGTGCCGAGCTGCTTACACACTGACCAGTTTGCAAACATGCATGAACGGGAGACACACCGCTGCGGCTGGCCATGGGCAAGACAAAAAGAAGAGAGAAAGAGTGGATGCCGACTGATTGGGATGATGCACACACAAGTGACAAAACGGCACGTGGTCTCGCGGTTGCTGCAGCCGTTGCTCGGCGGGGTCGAGACGCGTCCCCGCTATTTGTTTACTTTGCTGACGCGCCGTTTTCAATCCGTCTTTGAAACATGGGCGATGGCCCAACAACAAGGCAAAAGAAAAGAACAAGTATCACGGAAAAAAAGAAGAAGAGGCAAAAATCACAAAGCCAGATCGAGTCTCGAATTAGCTCAAGAATGGGCCGTCGGATAATTTGCCCGTTGGCTTCCCAACTGCCCGCACGCGATAAGAAAAAAAGGTCAGAAGACACGTTTCTTGCATTTGTGACGGCACAGCCTAGCAAAGGGCCGCGCCACAGACCAGTTGTTGCTCGGCTCTGGAGACACACACGCACCAGGCATGTACCTAATGCACAGCAGATTAGGTAGGTAGATTGGTACTAGGCGGGGAACAGAGGGGATCTGGACACATTTCTACGTATTTCATTTCGTCAAAATGACATGATTGGGGATTAGCGGAACCGCTCGGTGGGTTCTGACGGTCCCTAGCTTTTCGTCATTCCCGGTTTTTTTTTTTTTTTTTTTTTTTTTGTTTGACGGGGCAGATTATACTCGACCACCTTGTTGCGTTGTCGGAGTGGTCCGTCAGCTCTGAGACGGCCATCATCCGATCGATGCTTGGCGGCAACTGACTTTTTTCTGTTTCTTTTTCTTCTTGCGTAGAAAGAAGGATGGAAAGAATCCGCAAACCAAGGACCCGAGGTCCTTGCCCGTGCGTGGTCACGGCGGCTTGTCTTGTTGGCGGTGCTCGTTCATTGAGTCGTGATCCTTGCTGTGCCTGTGCCATTTCCATCTTGGCGAGCGTTGGCGTTCCACCGAGGGAATACATACATGCAGCAGATGACATGAGGGTGTCTCCGCTTCCTGCCAATCAAAGTAGGCCGATTTTTTCTCGGAGGGGAAGCAGGATCCGTGCCGTAGGGCGCGCCACGTTTTTTTTTTTTTTTTTTTTCTTGTTCTTTCCCTCCCAAGTTTGGCATGTAAAAGTCGACAGGACCCAAGAAGCCGTCAGCTGCTCCAGAAAAATTCCTTACCATTTTAAAATAGTTGTAAATGGCTTGGGCGAGGCTTCGTATTGATTTTTACCTCGCTTCAGGGTACTCCGAGATGCACTCTACTGTTTCGTTTTAGTGGAGCAGTGTGTATGTAAGACCCTGGAGTGAACCATGTAGGTGCTAGTCGAACGGCGGCCGAGTTATTTGCAGCCTCGCCGCCCTGGGAACGTCTCTCGGGAGGCGGGGAAGCGGCAGAAAAGGGAAAGAGAACAGATAAGAGAGATGAGAAAAACAAAGATGGAATCATGCAACAGCGAGAAGACGGAAAAGCCAGGAGAGATGCCGAAGCTTGAAACAGAAGCTAACGTGAAGCCGCCAAGGTCCCGTCCATCGAGGCCGACACTACGCCATCGACGTGCATCGTGATCTCTCCGGTTCAGGGCTGGTATGTTGGCATGAGCATGGACGAGGGCCTGGAAGCGGGTTGAGCTCAGCTCTCTGAACCCCGTCACACTGTCACTGGGAGACCGTGTCACGGTTGCCGACCTGGCGATGGATGGCGCGGCCGGTGATGGATGCCGTTCTTGGGCGCCTCCAACGTTGGCCGCCCTGCTCCGTGTTGCTCTGCAGAGGAGCAATCGGCAGTCCGCACAGCATGTTGTGCCGCCCATGTTTGCCTGCATGTACATGCGGTTTGTTTACAATCCGTTTTTCGTCTTCCCCATGGTGATGAGATTGTCTCCAGCGTCTCCCTCGACGGAAGGATGAGCTGCACATGCGAGCACATCACACGGCAGGGTACTAAAATGGGACCATTTGCCATGGGCAATACACATCATTGGCCCAGTTGGACGATTTGTGAAGACGGCCGTGGCGGGCGCTGTTGCAGAATAATCTACACAAGTATGTGTGTATGTATGTATGTATTGCAGGTAGGTATGCAGCATGCATGTACGTACATGTGTGTGTGTGTGTGCATGCGCGTGAGCCTCTGCACAGAATCATCTATGCGCGTCAAGTAATCTGTCAGAGAAACACCAAAGCAGCAGGCAGGTCTTGGATTTGATACACCGGCTTTGGCCGAAACCCTATTCGCAGAAGCGCTCGAAAGAATACGTGCAAGAGTACGAGTTGACTCGCCATCCCAGGTCAAACACTTCATCCACCCACCGAGACTTTGTTGCATCCATCCGGCCGTGCGGCAGAGCTTGAATAATGCATACAAGCACAGGTGTGCATACGAATCATGATGCATCAAGCGTCTCTGATGCTAGCAAGGAGGCGCGTGGGGTCCGCACTGCTTCTTTGGCCAGCCAGCCAGGGATGCCAATCCAAAAAGGGTGGGACGATACATCGGGACTTTCAACTTCAAACAAGGGCAGCTCTATGAGACGCTGCGGAACATGACAAGATCATGACTGCTCTTTTGACTTTTCTGTCTAAGCCACCGGCAAGCGAGCAAGCGAGCAAGCAAGCAGCAACGCACCGCAGCCGGAGCGGGCGATGCCCCAAGATGCTCCGTCATAAGATGCTCCGTCATGTCTCAACAGCTGGAACAGTCATGACATGGAAGGGGTGGCGGAGGCTAGAACAAACCACGGATGTGCGGGCCAAGGATTCAAAGGCCGTCCGTCAGACGCAGTCACTTGGCATGCGACTGGGACGGCGGCAATCCCACGAGGCGCGCTCTCGTTTCCACGACCTTTGGCCGCGGGGGCGGACCACGGCGGCTGGAATTCTGCGTGACGAACGTCGTCCTCATGGCCTCTTCAGCTTTCCAGTCACGCAGCCAGCCAGGCACGTTGACGGAGCCATCGGACCGGGAGACAGACAATGATGCACGGATGATGTAGGTAAGTAGGTAGGTAGGTAGGTACCCAGGTACGTGTGTTTTGTTTTGGCGCCATCTCCCAGACCTGTACCTGTACATACGTGCGAGTAGTAGTTGACTGCTGTTCTGGAGCCTCTGCCGGTGGTGGAGAGGGAGGCATGGATCAGGCCGCGGAAGCTAGTCGATGTGACGAGGGGAGGCCGAGGCGACAGCCGCCAGGAACAACGGTCTTTGGGTCCAGTCCGAGTTTGGGGGGGTTTTCTTCTTCTTCCTCGTCTTCTTTTCGGTTCCATGGGCACATGTTTCCTTGTGGCCTTGTCCGCTGCTCACTGAGCAACGACGACGCAATGTTTGACTTGTTGACTCTGGAACCCCGGCCGGCTGGCTGGCTGCAGGGACGAGCAGAGAGACAGCCAGTCAGACAGACAGACAGACAGACAGACAGACAGACAGACAGACAGACAGACAGACAGACAGACAGACAGACAGACAGACAGACAGACAGACAGACAGACAGACAAAAGGGCAGCGGCACTGGCCAGCAACGGTCGTGTCGTCAGACTTGGGCTGGCCCGATGCTGATGGATTATTTCATGGCCCCATGGATGGACCATGGATGGACCATGGATGGACACTACCACGTCTGCCACTCTCTCCCCCGCGAGCCGTGACGCCATCCACATTGGCCCAGCCCAGCCCACTTGCGCCAACACCGAAGCCAATGCATTTGACACTAGACCAAACGCGACCGGGCAACCTGCCACCCGTGACCCCCGCGACTTGTCCAATCCAGGGTGCCCGACAGGCTTGCCTGCTTTTGGCCGCCAAGCCGCGTCCACTGGTCCCAGTTTCCGGTTTCCAGTTTCCCACCGTCTGTCATCGGCTGCCCGCCATGGATGGGACACTGACACAACTGCGAGCTCGACGCCTCCGGAGCGTACTAAGCAAGGCACACCACCTGTACACATCCACCGTAGCCTTCCCACGGGCACTATATGTACCCAATGCACCCGACAGCCGAGTACGTGATTCACGGCGACGAGACACTCGAAGCCTCGCGGTTTGCTTGCTTGCTTCAAGCTGCTTGCTTCAAGCTGCTTGCTTCAAGTTGCCTGCTTCGCTTCCTTTCTGCATGAGCCGCCTGCCTCGCCGTGCTCACTTTCTTTTTTTTTTTTTGTTCCTTCGCTGTTGGCCTCGACGCTCTTCTGCCGCCGCCCACTCCACACCCCTCGTCGTCCACTCACATCCGCATCCGCATCCTCGTCTCTCTCTCTCTC
>AFQZ01000297.1:0-50197 GCA_000222935.2 Aciculosporium take MAFF-241224
CGGTCGTTTCTTCCTTCTTCTTCTTCTTCTTCTTCTTCTCTCTTCTTCTTCTCTCTTCTTCTCTCATTCTTCTCTTCTTCAGGGGGCAAGGGCGGCGGGAAAGTCATACCATCAATCGGGTCAACAATAAACGTAGGCCCAGCCCCAAGCCTCACCCCAGGCTTATACGTCTCCTCGCCCATAAAGGCCACGGACGGAAACGCAGCCGACAGCCTCGCCGAGACCATCTTCTCCACGGCCCGGTCCGCCTCGGTGACGATGTCGACGGCTGCGCGAGAGGGGTGACGTGGCAGGGCCGTTAGCTTAGCTGCACTCGTCTTTTTGAAAGGATCCCTCGTCTCTCATCAGATGTGGGGGAAACGTCTGGCGGCGGGGGAAAAGGGCAAAGGGGGCTTTTGTTCCGCAGCGGTTGCCCGGCCGGAAGGACAAAAGGGCAAAGGGGGCTTTGTTCCGCAGCGGCCCCCTCCTGGTCGAACGGATGTGCGAGACGGGACGGGACGAGACGAGACGAGACGAGACATACAGTTCAGCTTGGTCCCCGTGTCGAGGCCGGCCGGGTCCGCGGCGAGCATCATCCGGCCGGCTTCGTGGGCGGCCGCCACCATTTCGTCGCGCACGGCCGCGAGGTCGAGGGGGGGGGTCGCCATCTTCCTCTCGCCGTCTTCTCCGCTCTCGAGAGGGGGAGGGGAGGGGAGGGGCCCGGGGGATGGGACGTCTCCGACGAGGCGGCTGGGCGGGATTGGGACGGCGGGTGGGATCGTGGGGAGCGGAGCGGCGGGCGCCTTGTGGCAGGGACTGGTGCTGTCGGGCTTGTTCAGCGCTGCCTGGGCGCTGGCGACGATGATGACCGTCTTGGCGTATCAGGTTGGATCAATCCGAGCAGGAATCCGTTGCATGTGCCCATGGCGGGGGTCGTCGTCTCACGGAGGATTCCTAGTCGCGCCCTCAACTGCGGGGGCGGCGGGCGTTGTCGTTACATAAGTCGGTCGATGGGTGCTTGCTTACCTAAGTATGTAGGTAGATGGGTTTGTACGACATGATGCGTACGTAAGTCGACATGATGCGTAAGTCGACATGATGCGTAAGTCGACATGATGCGTAAGTCGACATGATGCGCAAGTCGACATGATGCGTAAGTCGACATGATGCGTAAGTCGACATGATGCGCAAGTCGACATGATGCGCAAGTCGACATCGTGCGTACGCAAGTCGACATGATGCGCAAGTCGACATGATGCGCAAGTCGACATCGTGCGTACGCAAGTCGACATGATGCGCAAGTCGACACTGCGGAATGACGACAAGACCGGGGTTTGAATGCAGATCTACGCCTGGCATCGGCCATCAAGACAAGAAACAAGGGCAATGCTGATCTCGTCTGAGGTGCTGCGTGGCTACGTGCCGACGAAATGCGTCACAAGAGCAGCAATGCAGAAATAGATCAATCTGTCCAGATAAAACGCCGGCCTCGTCGAGACCACCACCATGGTGACGGCATGGAACGAGGAAAAAATACATGCGCTTGCTGCGACCTCCTCCTTCTTGCCGCATCAATCAGATCGTTCCCCTCCAGAAACAGCTCAACCTGAATCGCTGTTCCAACACCGTTGCAATTTTCCACACTCACGACACCCCCCCCGAGAAAACGTCATCATCACCTCCCCTTTCACGCCCACATCTCCCACCTACACATTCTCCCTAAACGCAGACCTCCTGTCCGTCGGGCTGCTCCCCGGCTCATCACCACCCCCCCTCGCCGCCTCATGTCCTGTCTGCACCGCGGTCCCATCCATGGGCCGGGGACTCACCCCCCGCAGGCTCGACACGGCATCATCATCAAACGGGTTCCCGCCGCGACCCACACGACCGCGTTCCTCGTCGTCGTCGTCGTCGTCGTCGTCGTCGTCGTGCGTCGCCGCGCCCGGCGTAGCCGCCAGGTTGAGATTCATGTTGTAGCCGCCCCCGCCCATGTACTCCGTCTGCCCGTGCCTCCCGCCGAGCTCCTGCTCCTCGAGGTACCCGTACCCATCGGCCTCGTGCCCCACGCGCGCATCCCACGCCTCGTCCGGGTCCAGCGGACCGAACCCCCGCCGGCCGGCCGCGCCGTGCAAAGGCTGCTCGTAGGAGGCCGCGCCGGCGGCCCGCCCGCTCCCGCTGCCCCGGTTCTTCACCTTGCGCACCTGGTCGTTGAGCCAGCCGATTATGCCGCCGGGGGCGGGCTGCGGCGGGCCATGCGGGTTTTCGTTTCGTTTCCACGGGAGGTACGAGGCGAGATCCGGCGGGGGGAGCTGCCGATTTGGGTATGTGCATGAGCGGCTTGTCCGTGTACGACATTTTATTCCATACAGGACCAAACAACGCCGGCTGGCCGGCAAGCGGACGGGAACCGACAGGAAAGAAAAACTTACGCCCAATCTGCGCGCGCGCATCTGCGTAAACACCACCCAGCCCACCACCGCGCCCGTCAGCAAGATGAGGACGCCGATGACGACACCTCCGCCCGTGGAGACCATCTTCCTACGCGCGGGGGGGCTCCCGATGATTTCGCCTGTGTGCCGTGCGATGCGGCGATGCCGAGCATTGATTGGCCTCTGCCGGTCCCGTTTGCGCGCCGGGGAGCGAGGAGAGCGAGGAGGACGTCGACGGGATTTCCTTGACGGGTTGATTGCAGAACCTGACGAGAGGGGATGGACGGGGAAAGGCTTCTTCCACGCGCAATGTGTGCGACCCGACGGGTTGGATGACGAGGGCTGTGGAAGTCGACGATGGACGTCGGAACGCTGATGTGGTCTGCTTGCGGCCGGGCTCGGTTGGGCGCACAGGAAACAAGGGCTGATGTCACTTGGGAAGGTCGGACGGAGCATCAGAAGCGCGAGCCCCACACCGTCCCCTGCGTCGGTTTAGCCGCCCTCGGATACGTTTTAGCCGCCCTCTGATACGAACTCGTACCAGATCAGTCAATTCCCGTCCGTCCTGTCGCGCGTTTCATCTTTGCCCCATCCTCACGTGGCGGCTTATCTGGGCGACGGCTGTAGGAGAGAAGCCAGATGTCCACAAGGGCACTGCACGTCTGATGGGGCTAGTCTAGATGCAAGAATTCAGTCATGACCGTCTGTCTGGTCCTTCACGTCTGGTCCTTCACGTCTGGTGGGCTAGTCTAGATGCAAGAATTCAGTCATGACCGTCTGTCTGGTCCTTCACGTCTGGTCCTTCACGTCTGGTCCTTCACGCCTGGTCGGTCCTTCACGCCTGGTCCTTCACGTCTGGCATGGCAACGCCCCTGCCAACTCCTAACACTGTTTCCAGTAACCACCCTTCCTTGCAAACTCCAGGCCATGCAAAAAGTCATCCAGCCTGCAGCGGCCAAGCCTGTCTGCCTTGCACCCCCGAGGCGGCACCACTCTGTCGTTGACGAGCACTCTTACCAGATGGGGGGCGCCTTTGCCGCAGTACATCTTCTCAACGTACATTCGCGCGGCGAATGGCACGGCCCAAGAGGCCGAGTACCCACCCGTCTCGGACGGGGGCACGAGCCTGTCGCTGGGCAGAAATGTGTCGTTCGTGTAGAGGCCGAGTGCTCCATACACCGTCATGAGGGTGTTGTCGTGGGTGAAGTCGGCGTACAGGAGCCGGTCCAGCGGGAACGTGGACGGACGGGAATCGAGCGTCTCGTTTGTTGTCGTGTCATCATGGACGGGGGCCTTTGTCAGGCGAGAGATGAGCTCGTTGACGTAGCCCACGCCCTGGGTCGGCCCCAACGGATTACCAGGTCCGTAGGCGTACCATTTCTCCAACGATTCGTAGTACTCGTACGCCTTCCACTCTTGCTTGGAGAACAGTCGACAGAACCGGGACAGCTTGGTCTTGGCCGACGCCACAGTGTTGTACGGACACAGGTCCATCACGTACACCGTTTCCTCCAGATTGAGCTTGGCGCCGGGGAGATTCTTGTTGAGGCGCTTCATGGCCGGCGTGGCCCACACCTTTCTCCAGGCCTTCTTCTTCTCAGCCCCAAGGTCGGAACTGGGTCCATCTTCGAACGCTTTGCATGTTCCGTGATCCAGCGGGTTCTTGGCTCCCTTGGTTTCGGGTATGACGAGAATGTCCGACAGGTACTTGTGGCCATTCTCGCCCTTGGCCTTGTAGAACCCTTCGACGAAGCGTTCCGCGGATGCAATCACTCTGTCTGACCCGGATGCTCGGACAAAGGGGTGGGTGCTCTCTTCGGCCAGCTTCTTGTAGCGTTTGAAGAATTTCTTGCCCGACTTGGTCAGCTCCTCTGCGCCGTACGACACGAGATCGTCCGCACCAAGTGAGTAATTGTAGTGCTTGATGAACTCGTAACCCTTGCCATACGTCCTGACGTCCCGTTGAATTCGCTCAACCAGGGCTTTGTAAGCCTTGGATTTGTTCCTTGTCGGGTAGCGAGAGCCGTGGCGCGAGAGAACAGAAGCAAACATGACCTTGCACCCTGATGGCACGTCTGATTTGATTGAGCCGTGCGGGACCGAGAAGTATGGTGAGTACTGGCCCCAGTGCTTGCGGGAATCATAACGGCAGCTGGCGTCGTCGACGCATGTTTTGCTGTCTGACCGGTCTCGCCTGTCGAGAAGTTGACGGATGTTAGCTACAACTTGGAAAAAAGAAGAAGGGAAAAAAAAAAAAAAAAAAAAAGACTGATAGATCAAAGGTTCCGGCAAACAAGATCAGGTCAGGTGAATCAGGGGGGCAGGCGGGAAAATGGAGAAATGGCAAACCCAAGGACGTACCCAAACGCAAAGCCCAGGAATAAAAATAGAGCAAGCAACATGACGGCCATGGAAACCTTGAAGAACCTCGATCGGGGAGGCTGTTGACAAGGTTCGTCCAGTTGCTGATGTGAGCGATCTTGCTCCGCCAAAGACGGCGAAATCGGTGCATATTTATGGCTCGTTGTCGCCTCGGCCTTTAAGGAGGCGACGACATTTTTGATTTTTTCCATCTCTCGGCGCGCAGCTCTGCCTGCTCTGCCTGCTCTGCGTTGCCCTGTCGAATCAGGCCCAAATCCCCTCCCCCCCCCCAGAAGAGGAACAGATGGCCGCAGGAGTCCGCAGGAGTCCGCAGGACGGCCAACGGTCTATGCCTTGGTAAACGATGCGCAGAGAGGTCCAAATCCTGCCGATACAGAAGGTGGTGGTGGTATCCGGCCCAGCGAGGGCATGCGTCGAGTTTTTGCCAAACCAAAGGCAGCTCGATGGCCTGACGGAAGACAGACGGGAAGCCTCAGAGCATGTCTGGAATATTCCTTTCAAGCAGAAGAAAGGATGTGGTGGCCAGGGCGCGGCGTCAACGTTTGGTGGTGGTGGTGGTGGTGGTGGTGGTGGTGGCGGCGCGTCTTCTTCTTCTTCTTCTTCTTCTTCTTCTTCTTCTTCTTCTTTGTCTTTTTCTTCTTCTTCTTTTTCTTTATCTTTTTCTTCTTTTTCTTTATCTTTTTCTTCTTCTTCTTTATCTTTTTCTTATTTTTCTTTTTCTTCTTCTTCTTCTTTTTTTCTTCTTCTTTTTTTTATCTTCTTCCTTTTTATCTTCTTCTTCTCTATCTTCTTCTTCTTCCTCCTCTGTATCTTCTTCTCCTTCTTTATTCTCTTCTTTCTCTCTCCCTCTTGGTTTTGCTTCTCGTCTTTCAGATTTGTTTCATGTCGCGTTGCGCTTTGCAAAGAAAAGAAACAATGGGATGCGCTCTGCATAAGAGCAGCAGGCCTGCAAGGTTTAGATGGGAACTTGGATTCTAATGCACGAAATCCCCCAACCAATCATTGGCCCACGCACGGGGGACGGCACAGACCAGGCCAGACCCGTGCAGCCCCAGGGGCCAGTTGAGGCTGGACGGCTCCGCCCCGGACCAGACGCTATCAGGTACCCGATGTAACAGCTGTTTCACACCTTCACGGACCTTTCCATCTTGTTTCGCCTTGTTGATGAAGGAGCAACCCGACGACATTCCCATCTTTTGTTTTTTTTTTTTTTTTTTTTTTTTTTTTCAAGTCAGCCGCGCCAATGACATGTCAACACAGAGGCGACACAACATGACGCAACGCAATCCGACAGCACATGATGATTACTGCTGGTACTTCATGATCAATGATTGAATGCTTGCCCACCAAGTCGCGCAAACCATCCTCATCTGGCAACGATGGCCTGGCATCAAGCCTCAGCTTCGTTTCATCCACTTTTCGTTTCGACCTGTCCCATCCCCTCCACGCACGCCTCCGACGCCGCAACGCCTCGTTTCCGCATCAGGATGTCAAGGCTCACCCCCGTGTGCTCCATAGGATTCACGCCCACAATTCGCATCCGTGTTTCAGCAGATTGCGCCCAACCGAGGACCCTTGTTTTCTAGGCTCCGCGTTACATGGCGACGCCAAAAAAAAAAGGCTCTCCCAGCTGTGCGTCATGCCGACCAAATGTTGCCGTACACTCCAATGCTTGTTCGGTTCGCTCTCCCGTAGCTGTGCTTCCTGGTGACCACGTCGATGGCGCTGTCTGACCTTCGTCTTCGCTATGCCAGGTCGATATGCTGTCCAGAGACTCATAACTGTGCTGTCCCCTTGGTCCGGACGCGATCTGATAAAAGCCGTCCTTGCCCCTCACCGGCTTGGGCGTGTTCGTGATTGTTTCAAAATTGGCCATCTTGAACGGTTCTTGGCCTGGAAAGAGCCACGTCGACACAGAAGAGAAGGACATCTTTTTCCGCAAAGGTGGTCGAAAGACAAGCGGCAAAGGAGGTAACAAAGGCCCGTCATCGCGTGTTTGGCAAAATCGACTCTTGCTGGCCTCGCTCATGTATCCCTGGCTTAACCTCTGACGGTCCGCACGACTGGGAGCCTTGACGGTCCAAGTTTGCGGCCGTTCCGGCTCCGCATTCAGACGCTGGGCAAAAGATGGCGCGCCTGGTGGCAGGGCCGGGATAGACGGCATCGGCTCTGCGTCAGTCGTCAGTAACATATCAAGCAAGCCTGGGGACGGGAAAACAACCTTCTCCCGAGGTCTAGCAAATCTCAAGGTCGAAGGAACATACCGAGCACAGTCTGAGACGTCGAGTTCGGCATCGTCGCCGGACCGCTGACACAAATACTTTGTCGTTTAATCACGCCATCAATCTGCTTCTGCAGATGGTCAATCTCGATCAGAGCAATTGCGATACGCTCCTTGATCAAATCGACCCCGGCGCTCGTAGGTCGTGAATCCCGATAGTTGGACTTGGCTGGAATGCGCGGTGGAGGTGCTTCGTCCCGGCTAGTTGATGCGCCACCATCCAGTCGCCTTCGCGGAATGTGGACCGACATGGAAGTATAGCTGCGCTGCCGAGACAAACGGTGGATCTGCTGTGAGCGCTCATCGCAACAAGCCGCAGCCGCCGGCGGCGTGGCCACCTTGGGGAACTCAAAGTAGGGTAGAATCGGCGATATACGTTGATCCGGCAAGTATATGCTGAGCTCCAAGGGGCGGGCATGATCCTTTCGTGCCACGAAGCCATCGGGATTTTGACCATCTGCTTTCGCCAATGACTGGGTACTGGAAGAGTCCGTATTGGATTCGAACGGAAAGGACTCTGAGCGGACATGACGGAAGCCCGACGGTGCTGAGACGAGAGGCCGGCGCGATGAATGGTCAGACCAGTATTGACTCCTCCCGATGAAGCTTATACGACCTGACCCTGGCCCCAAACTCTTCCGGGTGCCCTTTTGCTGTTTCCAGCCGACGAAATGATACTCCGACTCAGAAACGCCAACAGGCGCAGGATGGAATCTTGGTTGACTGTAAACAATCATCGGTGAGCGTTTCCCATCATCTGAGGTAAACGTGTGGTCAGCGTGTCATTATCGCAAGTGTTTGTGAGGTTGTGGCAACAAGTTGACAAACATCAATATGAAAGAATGCCCGCCTTACATACCGTCGTGTGACTCGCGTTTGAAGCAAGAGCCAAAGGCCAGACAGGCCATTATAGCTGAGAACCAAGACTCGGATGCCTCTTGGGAGGCGTGGGTAGAGTCTCTCATACTCCAGACAATATGTAATACTGTCTTATCTACATGCTTATAGCATATTCAAGGGGGAGCGGGTGTATGAAAGAAGTGATGGCACACTAGAAGATAAACCGACCAGCGGTGTGAATGATGGAGAGGCGACGACTTCAATCCAAGGCAAGAATGTACATTTCGCTGGATGACATGTCTTTCCAGACAGGCGCAAAAAAAGAGTCAAGTGGACGACGGGCTCATCCGTCCGTCCCAATGTCAGGACCTGGGCCGGGGGCCATGGTGATTCAAGTCATAAATAACAAAAAAAGACCTGCTCGACGATGAACAGCAACAGGTCGTGTATAATTCGTTGTTGAAACTGTGTGACGGCAAGAGTTGATAGGCTGTGCTTGAACAGACGGCCGGCCAGTGGGCGCTTGGAGCTTATTTCGGGGCGCCTCGACGTCTCAAGTGCTGGCGCATCTGTCGCAACCCCTTCGAGATACCAGGACCCCCCACCAAGAGCGTCGTCAGACGATGGATCAATTGAGCTCAGTGAGCGAGTCACTTCACTACCTTGACTCCCACCAGTTTCGCGTGGCCTGCAGCAGACATTGGCCAGTTTTCAGAGAGAAGTGCCCTCCGGCCACCCCCCTCATCCCTAAAAGCATCCCAGCTGGCAAAACGATGCCCTCCTTCGTCCCTCTGATCCGCGCGAGAAGAAGCCTGTTAATCTCCGCATTGGTTTGCACCGCTGAAGTGGCCAAGTGTGAGAGACGACGGTCCAGCCGTGAGTTGGGCCGTGGCGCGTGGCGCCGGCCGCGGTGGATGATGGGAGGCTGTTCATGTCTCGCAGAGTGCATCTTCTTTGGTTGGTAGCAACAAGTCTTTGCATGCCAGGAGCACGAGACTGCACAAAGAGGGCTGACGAGGCTGGAAACAAGGTTGTTGAGGAGGGCCGAGCGGGCTGCGGATAGCGCGCGCACGACTACCATCTACGGCAGTCTACATGTGCGTTGAACGGAGCAACGTTGCGACGGAGACATTGGATATGCCGCAGCATCATGTGCAGTATGTCTTGCCCGTCAGCATTCAGCGAGATCCAGGACATCCGGCTGGTGTAAGGCTGGTTGTAGCTTTCCGTCGAGGTTTATCATGGACAAAGAAATCTGATACGCTAGCGCCGAGCGTGATCTACATATGTAGATGGGGCAGTCCGCTTTCGGACGGTGGGGCCGCGGTGACTGCTGGCAGAACGTCGAAATCTCAAGAAAGAAGACATTGACGAGATGCGCAATCGAACTTCGCGTCGCGTTCCGTTCTGGCGGCCAGTCCGCCGATTCCGCAAGCACAAATGGCCAAGCGATCTTCTCACGGCACAGATGGCGCCGCCGCCTTTCGCAAGCGCCAGAAGCTCGCCCAAGAAGCCCCAGCTGGCGAGGATGTAACATGTCGTGAACAGCTGCGCGGGCTGCTGACCTTTGATCAAGACATGAGGAATGCTCGGCATGGTCCGTATTCACATTATTCTCCCTTTGGAAAAATTTCTGGCGCCTCCATGGCTGACATCCGATGCTGAACGACAAACTAGGTCTTCAATCCCTCAAGAAGCTCCTCGACGACATCCTTTCCTCTGACCACAGTCGAGGGCCAAAGCTTGCACTCCTGCAGAGCTACTTGGACAGCGTGAAACCTCGAGACGCTACCAGCCAAGATGCCATTCATTTACACGACATCATGGAGATGTGGTCCTTTGCCATCCAGGTCAATGACGAGGGCGTCATGTCGGCTGTTGTCGTTGCTCTTGCCCTTCTTCTTCACATCATCTCAGACTCGCTACATCTTGTGCCGTACGGTAACGGAATATGCCAAACCTTGCTGCAGGAACCACAGCTCAAAGCGATTTCGAAAAACCTCGCTTCGGAGAAATCCAAGGCTTTCATCATTTCCCCCACACTACGCCTGCTACGCGAGGCCGTGTGCTTTGATGGTGGTGCCTACGCAAAACCCTTCGTCCGAGCCAGGGCATATACCTTCACAGCGCTGGGAAGAAATCTAGAGATGGGCTATTTGCAAGACAGTCAGGAGGACACTAAAAAGACGTCAATCAGGACCAATGCCGTGCGGTTCTTCCTAAGCTGTCTGAAATATCTGCATTCAGAAGGCCGAAGGGAGCTTCTTTCTCACAAGGATCTGCTATCGCACCTGACCTACATGATCAGGAACGATCCGCCTCCTCTTGTTCTCGAGCTTTTAGAGTCTCTCAGGACTCACGTATTGATGGACATCAAGATTCCTCGACAAGTCAAATTCCGAGCATTCAACACGAAAATGTTGATGCGTCTTCTGTCTCTCCATGCGTACACCCACGCCACGGCTACCACGGACGCGAGGGAGCTTGTTTCCGAAAAAGCACATCAATTTCTAATGTACGCCTGCACGACCTCCAGCTCTGGAATCCTTTATCCATATCGTGGCCTATATCCAAGAGAGGCTGATGATGAGTCTTCAGCACTGCCTGCCCGGCAGGGAAGTGATGAAGAAACCGGCGATCCGTGGCAAGGAAAATTGGGAAACGGTGTTCCTGTCTACAACTTCATCCTCTCCGAGTTTGCCGGCAAGCTCCGACCATGGTCCAGCCTGAAGCACTGTGAACTTTTGGTGGCCATTTTCGCCGCCGCCCCGGAGCTCATTTCGGATTACTTCCGCAAGAACCAGTCCTTCACATTTGAGCCAAAGCTCTCCATGACGTGGATAGGCTACGCCGCCTTCCTGTTCGATACCATGACGATTCCATTGCCAGCCTCATTTGGTGATGCAGCTCGTTATGCAAACATGCCTCCTCCTACTTCGATCGTCCTCGACAACATCATCCCGCTACCCGTCAATCAAAAAGTTCTCACTCGGTGTCTATCTCCTCAATCCCACTTGACATCCTTTTTTGCGACGAGAATTCTTGTTGCGGCGCTGGAGAAACTCTCGGCGGCAGCGAAAATGCTTGACGGTCCATCCAAAGGCAAGAGGACAAGATGGAAAGATGCCAATCGACGTCTTGCAGACATGTTTTGTCAGCGAATACCGGATATGAAGGAAGTAGTGCGATGCTACAGAGGCATCCCGGCCGCCAATGTCCTGCACCGGGCTCTGACGAGCCGCCTCCTGCGACTTTATTATCAAGTCATTCCTCGAGTTGCTCTGGCGGCCAACTTTGACGTGTCGCCCTTCCTCGTGGACGTGCTGCAACGTCTTGACGAGAGGGCGGATGACGAAGCCGAGCGCAGGAGACTATGTGCCATGGAACTGGAAAACCTCGTATCCATCGCCAGCTACTCCCCGGGGATGCGATGGTTCGCCAAGCCCGAGTCACCGGGACAAGGGCAAAGCTCCGCCTCGCCCTTCTGTGCCTTGCTGAAGATGCTGTGCAGCGGCGGCAACGACACACCCCTCGACGAGCTCAAGATTGTCTTGGGAGACGTCGCTGTTGAGAGTCAGCTGGTGAGGGACCCGGGGGCCCTGAGACCTCTCATGCAAGCACTGACATGCGTAAATGATGCTGCGGGTTCCGCCGGCATGACGAATATCTGGCCGTTTCTCGACAACTGCGTCAGCCGTTGTGCCACCTCTCCCATCAAGTACCTCGAATCAATGAAGGGCCGTCTCTCGAGCGACGCATCGCCAAGGGGGGAAGACGCCCTCTCACTGCTGCAAGTTGCCATGATGGAGCAGTTGCCATTTGCTCTCGACTCGGCCGATCAGGCAACGGCCGGCCACCTCGCCAGCTTCATCTCACTATACTTGAACGCCGTCCACCTGTCGTGCAAGAACGATGGCTTCCTGTCCGCCCTACACCAGGAAGCCGAGAAGCATCTCGCATCTGCTCCCGCGGCATTGGCTCCGCTCGGCGACGGGAGACAAGCCAAGACGCTCAAAAAGTGCCGCATACGATGGGAACGCGGCCCGTCCCGGACAAGCCAAGAGTCGGGACCACGGAAACAGGCCATGAGCCAAGAAGCGCTAGCGAAGCTGCTTGACGCGCCCGCGTCGTCTCCCGGGGACGCGTCCGTCCTCGCCAGGTGGATGTCCAGAAGCGCAGAAGACATGGCAGAAGACGGCTGCGCGGCAAGCCTGATCGGACTGCTCACATCCGAGCACATCAACCTCCGCAAGGAGGCCCTCACCGGCCTCGTCAAGATGGCCGCCCAGATCAAGGAGTCGTCGTACGAGGAAAAGACGCAAATCTGGCTGCTCCTCTCCGAGGTGGCCGAGTCGTCCAGGCCGCTCGTCGACGCCGGCCCCGTCCCCTCCGCCCTCGCCGCCTTCGCCACCCACAGCCTCGACGTGCTCAAGAACCCCCTTCATCCGCTCTATCCAAAGGTGAACTCGTACCTCACCCGCAGCCCCCTCTGGGGCCCCGACAAGCTGCCCCTCGCGCATGACATCCTCCACGGGACGCCCTCCGACGACGACAAGTACTACACCGAACTCAGCTGGCTGCTGGCGTACCTCCTCGACGGCCTCAGGACCCCCTCCGACCTCGACGTGTTCCACAAGAAGCGCTGGTTTGAGAAGATCCTCTCCCTGGGGAGCAATCCCCATCTGCGGTCTGCCCTGCGGACGAGACTCCTCCGGCTCGTCTACAGAGCGACCTGCATCGAGGCGGGCAGCACCACGCTCGTGACCCGCTTCGGCCTCCTGAGCTGGCTGGACGTGCACCGTGCGGCGTGCCATGTGCAGGAGGATGAGCTCGTGTACGAGGCGCTCATGAGGCGCGTGTGGGAGACGTGCGATCAGGAGAGGGTGCGGGCGTGGAGCAGAGGGGGGGTGGAACCGTTGTTGAAGATTGCATCGGAAAAGTAGATTCCTTCCGGACCGAGTGGTTTGTACGACATTCTCGGTAGCATGCAACGGATGGGGCGATTCGTCTTGATTCTCGTCTATATGCCCCTGCGGCCGTGACCATGAGTGTCTAGACATGTCTGCGACAAAGGGCATTCCGTACAGGTCCCTCTACTCTTTACTCTTGTCTTCTTCTCTTCCAAGGACGTGAAATGAAGTTTGCTTCTGCATATAAACCGTTTGCATGGCCATTATCTCCAAAGCTAGTATGACACAGATTGCGGTTGCGCCCCCAACCCATTCAAAAATAAAATAAATAACCAAGTCTCATGGCTTGCAACATGCCAAATCGTAGATTGGCAGAGCCAACGACATGGCACGCCGTCTTTTTGGCCTCATGGCATCATGATGTACATGCATAGTTTTCGTCTTCCAGATCCGGATCAAGATGGACAACAGATATGTGCTTTACGTCGTCCATCCAATCTATCCAACGAATCGACCGATGACCCCGACTCCAGGCAGAGTAAAACAAAAGGAAACACACAAACATGACAACAGACGCGGCAGGCTTTGAACGGCATCGCAATCACATTAGTTTGGCCAAAAAAAAAAAAATACATCTATTTCGACCCAGTCTGGCATGATTCATTTGTGGGCTCGTGTCGGTTAAAGTTGGCCAGAAAGAAGAGCCTCGGTTGCTGCTCAGGTTCCGTTAGCGAAATGACAAAGCCAGAAGAAGAAAAGAAGGGTCGACACAGGCCTCGGACGCCTTGTTCGTTACTCACCACTATTGATGTAGGCTCGCTTTATGTCCAGCGGCACGTCGAAGCGACGCTCCAGCTCCTGCTTGATGCCCTTCTTGGTAACAGTCATGAGGTCCGCCGTCTTGAGAATGTCCCGTATCTCTGCCAGGAGAGCGTCGTCGCTGGGCAGGCCAACCATGTCATCGGGGTTGAAGAACTGTGTGCTTCCGTACTGGCTCGTGCGGTAGTGTCCCGCATCCGAGTGCGCCAGAGACATGCGAGAGTTGTTGCGGGATTCATAAGGGTTGCTGTGCATGAGTCCGGTCGTGGAATCGGGTCTGCTCGGGTACGCAAACTCGGACGCGACAGCCTGGGCTCTGGTGCCGTAGCTGAATCCAGAGACCTCGGAACGCGTGTCATCGCGAGATGTCTGAGTCTCCCACAGCTCGGCCTGGTATTCTTCCCACTTCTTGCGGGGGATGGAATCAGGGTCGAATTTGCCTTCGTCGGAAATCACCACCTTCTTGCCCTTTTCGCCGGCGACAACACGCGTATTGCCCCAGTTGAAGTCGTCCATGTGCCAAAAGGCATACAACGGCAACCCGAAACTGAAGACCGGGATGGCCATGACGTATAGAATCATCCACCCAACCATCTCCCACTTGCGACGCAGGATGAAGATGATGGCCTGTAGACCGTAAATGGCACCGAGCAAGACGAATGCCGTGACCGGAACAACGGTCCCCTTGGTTGCGACGAGGACGATGAGGTAGGCAACGTAGGCAATGGTGACGGGTTGCACAACAGTACTCAGCAGGTCAATGAAGACGACGAAGCGCATGCTGAAACAGCAGAAACCACAGAGCTGCGCCATGGGAATCAGCTCCATCAGGTTGTGCACAGTTGAGTTGATCCAGCGTCGTCGCTGGGAAAGAAAGACCTGCCATGAGTCTGGCGCAATGGTCCAGGCATGAGCGTTGAAGAGATACTTGGTCTTGTACTTGGAATGGAATTTGAGCAAGAGCGTGGTGAGATATCGATCTTCACCCAGATGCAAAAGATTCTTCATGTGCAACGTGTCCACACGAATGGTGGAATAGGCCTCGACAACCTCACGGCTGACAAACAAGGGCTTGCCAGTCTCGGCGGCGCGAATTCGGTACATGGAGAAACAACCGGGCAAGCACGTAACGGACCCAAACAGACTCTCAAAGGCCTTGGATAGGTTGTGGGAGATGTAGTACTCGTAGACCTGGATCATGGTAATAAACGACGACTTGGCGTTCGTCAAGGCCGTTTCACCGCATACGGCAATCAGTCTGGTGTCGTCGACAAAGGCAGAAACCATGCGAGTCGCCGAGTCGGGGGCCACAACGGTGTCGGCGTCAATCTGGAACATGAACTCATAGAATGTCGGATTGACCCCGATGATGTTGCGGATCTGGTGGTACATTTCCAGTTCCAGGGGGCTCATGGGTAGGTTGTAGTGGACGCGGTTCAGGAACCGCATCAAGATCATCTGAGAGTCCCGCTTGCCGCGGTTACCGGGACGGGCCACTTCAGAGGGCTTTCCGATCTTGACAATCACCAGGAAGGGAACAATATGACCCTGTACTTCGTATAGCCCAGAATAAACCTTGCCCATGTTGTGCTGCCTCAGACCTTCACCAAGGGATTCAAAGCTGAGAGGCTCCGGGTCCACGGTCTCCGAGACACCAAGAATGTCCAGGACGATCCGAGGAGTGGCTCGATCGTTGCCTTGGCCAATAATCATGCCGTCGCAGACCACGACCAGCAATTTGCGCTTGTCGTCATAGCGCATCCTTGCAGCCGAGTCGATGGCACGACGCAGGGAGTCTTCGTCTTCCGTGTAGGCGGGAATCTGACACATGACGAACTTGTCGAGATTCTCTGGCACATTCTTGCCACCAAACTGCAACGCGGCAAAGAACTTGAACGCGATGATGGAGGCCAGCATGACAGACACGGCAAGAACAAGATACTCGCCGAATTGACAACGAGCAGAGTTTCTCGTGTCCACGCCACCAACGAAGAAGAGGTGGTCCAAACAAGTCTGCATCCGTGACTTGACGTCACGAGGCAATGCCAGTGCGTTCCAAAACTTTGTGACGTCTTGGCCGGCCTTTGTTCGAAACAGGTCTGTGACCTTGGAGTCCAAAAAGTCCGCGAGTTTCGGATCCTCCTCCAATCTCTCTCCGGCCTTGGCACGCAAAAGACGACGATTGTCCATGTAGCTTGACAAGTCATATACTTTGCTCCCGATAATCGCAATCTTTTGGTTCTTTCCACCAAGCGTCGAAACGTATTGCGGTGAGTAGCCAATGGTGCCCTTGCCCCAGTTGCCCTTCAGATAAAGCAACTGTTCAAGATACCAATCATCCCGGGTGTCGTTGGTGAAGTGGCGGAAATCGTGGTGCTTGGCGTTCAGATCCTGTGAGTTGATCAAGGTGGGGGATCCGGAAAAATTCGTGTTCTTGTAGTCGAGCGTGACCTGCGGGTTCACGGAGCCGTCAACGCCCTGACACAGAGCCGAGACCTGGACGGGGAAAAGCGCGCTGACGTCCTTTCCAGCATAACCGAGAAGACTCTTCTTGCTCACAAGCGGCTCGGGCGGGTAGTGGCTGTTCACGAAGGAGCCTAGATCGATCACATGACCGCGAATGGACACATATGCCGAGTTACCATCTTTCCCATCATGAGAGGAAAGTTCGGCGGCACTGAAGACATTCTGCCTTGGACAGATGAGCATCGGGAAGACAACGATGAAGAAGGCGGCCACCAAGCACATGAGCCAAATCAACATGTTGATGGCAACCTTTTCTCTCCAAGCCATACGGACGTCCTTTCGGGGCATGCGTCCGAGCCAGCGAATGAGGAGGTCGGGAACGAACCACGTGAGGAGGAACACGGTGCACACCCAGCGTTTTCGGCTGGTCGAGTCCCTGTACTCTTCGATCTCTTGGAGATCCTTCTCGTTGCCGCGTTCTGCCATCTGTTCTCGGGTATCAAAGTTCCTGAACAAGTCTCCGCCGCCCATGGCAGATACTCCGGCCTCTGATCGGGCATCATCAGAGCCGAAATAGCCGGGCTTGGTCTTTTCGCCATACATGAGCGGCGTGTTGCCTCCTGAAAGAAGGTGTTCCTTGGATGCGGCAAACGCCTCGCGTTCTCCTTGGGCATGCCCTTCATTGCCATACCCGTCCGAAGAAGGCCGGAGATGGCGAGCGGTGCCGCCCCTAGAACCTTCAGACAGGCGGGCAACTTCCATCCAACATCTCTCACTGAGGAAAATGCCGGTAGAGCCAACCTGGACCTCGTTGCTTGGCCAATGTCTTTCTTCAGTGACCATTTCGGCGCGTTCGCGTTCGCCACCAACCAGGATCGTCTCGGCATCAGCCATGCCTAGAAACTCGCCGAAAGGCAAGAACAGGCTGAAATCGGCAGACCGCAGCCTCTGACTGATTTCTGCGATCCCAAAGGTCTGGACCTGGGTGCGGACGCACTTGCTATCAAACTGGTTCGCGATACGCCGATCGTTGGGCTTCAAGCAAAATACAAAGTAGGCATTCGTGCCTGGGTCTGTCACCGCCTTCTGTAGATCATCGAGCGATGAAAGAAATTGTCCAGAAGCGCCTTGATCGATCGCGGCCTTGTTTGCACCTTTGGAGCTCCTCGACTCAGGGGGCACGTTGTTCCCCGCATCGAAAAGATTGGCCTCATGCTGGCGACGCTGCGCCGCCAGCCCGCGCCCCCTTCCGCCTCTTCGTGACATGACACTCGGAGCGCGCATAGGTTTGGAGCTAATGGTGGCTTGCATAACCGTCTTCTTCTCCCGAGGGTGAGTCACGGTCTGAAGAACGTCTTGGCCAAACAGTCTCCCGACAAACTCGCTTTTGGTAGAGTTGAACATGTTGAGCAGGTCCACGGAGACAATTTCACCATTTTCTTCGATGATGCCCTTGATCGGATAGTCCACCTCGCCGGCAAAGTGCCTTATGGTGAAGGACGCGGCAGCGTTTTCCGTGAGAAAGTTACTGCCGGGTAGTTTGGCGGTGGCTGAGCTGACCTCAATCGCCGGATTCTTGCCCTCAAACCGCTTTCTCAGTGTCTCGAGCAGCTGGATATCCGTCCTGTTTCGGCGAGTCTGGTCATCCAGAATGCTCAAGAGGCCATTGCCTGGTTTGAGCAGGCCCTTGACAGCATCGGAATTGTCGAAGTAGCTGGTGGGAGCGACGCTGACCTCTTCCGACTCTAGCATGTCAGCCTTCCGATCAAAGAAGTTGTGCAGAGCGAGATTGTATAAAGCCTCGGTCGCAGCGTTGTTGAGAAGTTGATCAAGCGTGGAACGAGTGGCTGACTGCTGGGCAAAGCCCGGGAAGTCGACAACGGAGACGGTGTTGGAAATCCGCTCCTCGGCAGCGCATACTCTCTGATTTACGCTCTCCAAGATCCATGCCACAAGGAGGGAGTAGAGTGTTCGCGCCAGTTCATTCGCGTGTCCGCGTGCTCCCGCGGGGTCAAGCAGAATGGTGACTCGTTCTTTCTGGATCGTCTTGGTCTTGTACCCCAACGTGCTTTGAAGTTCGCCCACGCTTACTCCCAGGAAGGCGGCAATGATTGCCAGAACATCCTTGTTCTTGACAGTCGTCGAGGTGTTGCCACCATCATGGGAGAAGCCCCCGCCATCGTCACCTGTGGCGCTCGTGTTGTTTGTGGACTCGAATTCCAGCTGGCCAATGTGAAGAATAGCCGCCAGGATTTGGCAAATCTCTGCAACATCACTTCGCGGAAATTCGAGCCTTCTCAGAGCCGTCTTGAAAAGCTGAAAACCCTCTGCGTCGTTCATGCCAACCTTGAGCTGGGTGGGGTGCCCCAGGTACTTCCATCTCTTGGACCCGTCAACACCATCGCCAAGGCCGAGATGCGTCTTTTCCGCCGAGCTGGTGCCGGCCAGTAGGTAATAGAGCAGATGGAAGTTTCTCTCTCCGGTCGGGACATCGGTTATACGACTTCTCTCGAGCCGATGGTCCAGGAGTTTACCGCCAATCAGGATCGGATTCGTGGTTGCTGATGTATCGTACTGGAGCTCATAGAAGAGGCCTGATTTCGAGGCTGTGGGGGTAGTCGCAGTCTTTGTCGTGGTGAGTGCGTCAAACACATAGGCAGCCATGGAAAGCTTATTAGACAAGGGCGTTGAAGACTTGTCCAGAAGAGCAGTGAGCAGATGGTTTCGAACGGTTGATTTGCCGGAGCCAGATTCACCCCTTTGGTCAGACGGGGCGTGTTAGCAGAAACATTCCGATGACCGAGGAGGATGATGTTCCGTGCTCATGGCACCTACAAGAATACAATGGCTTGATCCTCGGATCGGTGCCCGAGCCTTAGCCAAGCACGTTCGGCCATGTCCTCGGCGCCGGCCATGGCGCTGCCCGGCTTACCACCATCTGGACCTTTGGAAGACGAGGTGCAGGTGTTCAGGCAGATGAGTGCATGAGAGGACAGCTTTGCGGTTGGGTGCGACACGTGGAAACGACTGGCCAGATGCCCGGTGATATGGGTATCCGATTGCAGATGTGCTGGTAGCGAAGGCAATGATTGCTGAGCATGTGCTCCCCCGTTCCCGCCTCCAAGAGGAGGAAGCGTCGAAGCCATGGAAGACTCTTCCAGCCTCGCCAGAATCGAATTCGTCGGTACGATGAAGAGGTTCAAAAGGGGGGCCAACGAGCGTAAGACGGCGTGGGAATTCGAAACGATGTGCCCTGCGTCGTAAAAGCAGATGGATCGAGGGTGTCTAGACAAGCGGAGGAAGTCGAGAAAGCGAAGGCGTTCTCTTTGCTGGCCGAGTCATTGGCAGGCCAATGCAGCGAATGCTACGAGGCGACCTCGCAATCGTTTCTCACGAGAAGAAAGGGAGCCCAAGAGAATTGGGAAAAGGGGGGGAAGAACAAAAAAAAAAAAAAAAAAAAAAAACGAAAGCGTGAAGCAAATCAAGAGCCAAGATGACAAAACAGCGAGCGATTTCCAGATGCACGAACGCTCTGCTCGAAGCCCACGGTCAATCTCGGATGGATACAATTGTACGCCGACTGACAACAGCCAAGAAGGAGAAGCAACTTTGAACAAGCCCGGCCCATGCTGGAACCCGCCATGTTTGGTCTAGGCAAGGTCCACTGCAGGTCGTATCATACAGCCCTGTCATCGGGCTGTTTCCAGGAGGATGAAGGGTACGGCGGGCCAGAGGCACCAGGTGTGCAGTGCAGCCGTGGGCCTGTCACTCTGGGGGCCGCCGCCACTGGCATCGGAAGGAAGAGAATGGCCAGAAGAGAGCCGCTGTCAAGCTGTCAAATGCAGCGCCGACACGGCAAAGGCGAAAACAAGGACGGACGGGTAGTGGGCCAAGGAGCTGAGCAGCCCACCGCTCCACTGTTAGTCCAGTGGGCAAGCACCCTGGCAGGTCCACTTGGAACACCTGAGGCAGACTCCCAACATGACACCCGTCGACACTGTGCAAGCAAACCCTACAGACGCGCGGGCGCCCTCCCTTCTCCACCCGGATATCCACCCACCCGTCCAAAAAAAAAATCCAATATTTGTTTGTTTACTTTTATTCAACTCTTCAAACAAGGTCGTCAGAGAAAGGGCAAACGTCGCTGATGCCACGCGTCGTCATCCCGGCGAACAGTACGATCCCATGCCCGGGTTGCCTTTCGGTTGCCTTTCGGTTGCCTTTCGGTTGCCTTTCGGTTGCCTTTCGGTTGTCTTTCGGGTGCTAAGGTTCAACAAAAAAAAAAAAAGCTTCAATGGATGGCTCCTGTTTTCGTGTCTGCTCTGTCACGGTCGATGGACTGACGACACCCCCCGGTGCTAGCCTTCTCGATGCATGCATGAAAGACGCCTTCTGCATTTGCAGGCATCCCGCCGGGCTCCAAATACCGCTTGCTGGGCGCGCATGCCTATACCACCCGACACAGTGACTGTGTGATTGTCAGATCGAGGCTGAGTGGTGGTGGATGGCGCCAGGTGGGACGTGTGCCCAATTGCCCGCAGGGTGTCGTGAGTGATCATTCCTTGCGTTTGTCCCCGAATCCGCGAGATGAGAGTGGCTTCCTTTGCTGATGAGTCGTGGTTGGGAGACTCTGACCATTGTGGGAGGTGAGCCGAGCTGGGTTTCGGCCATGTCACATGTGTCTCCAATCGCGATAATAGCCCCGTCCGGTTTGATGCGGCTGCGTATCATGTACTTATCCATAGGAGGAAGCGTCCGACAGCGTGCCGTTGCATATTCGCGGCGCATGAGCTTTAACAACGGACGAGCCATACCATGTTTGATTGGCGTCGCTGTACACACGAACTGCACAGTTTGAGGGGCGTCAATCATGGCGTCGTTGCAGTTGATGATGAGATTATGATGCATTGCTCGAGCATACACGACCACCGGACCGCCCCTTTCCCGTCTTTTTCTCGCGGCAGCCCTCCCTGTTGACAATTCCGTCACGGCAGACCGGCGACCTCGGTAGGCGGCGAGAAGCCCCGTCATAAATGGGTAATTAATCTGTGATGCATCCATGTGCACAGATAATCATCTGGTGGTGCTGGAATGATGCAGCAACTGCTCCCGTCCTCATAATACGCCCAGACCGGCCTGCGAGGCGCAATGTTTCTTGGTTGCGGACGATGCACATCCATTTCGGGATACGAACCGCCACGGCCATTTTTCCAAGTTGATGCGACATGGATGTCGTGGTTCGTGGCGGGGTCGATGCGGAGTGGATTTGTGCCTGCCGCTTTGCCTGGCCTGTGACAGGCCCTCGACGACTCCCCGGCAGGCAGCCCCCTCCGCAGGGGGGCTCTGCAGGGGGGCTCTGCAGGGGGGGGAGGGGGGTTGTGGGGCACAAGACACACACCAAACACTTGCATGTTGTCCATGTACCGGGAGGTACAACGGAGCTGTGTACCTGGCACGGTGGTACCGAGTTGGGACCAATATTGCATTTTAGAATCATCTGCAGATGCGAAAATGCGTCGTCATCTCTCTCCACGCCTGTTTCTCCATGGCCTTTCAATGTCATGGCAAGCAGCTATCGATATCTTCATCTCGAAACTCAAGTGGGCATGTCGCTCCTCCGTAAGGTACTAGGTGGTTTGGTGGTTTGGAAATGCATGAGACTGTACCTCTCTTGGTGCGAGAGCAATCGTATTTGCCAAGAGAAAAAAGAAGAAGAGGACGAAGAAGAAGAAGAGGAACTGGCACAAGTGGAGCCCGTCGCGGCCTCTTCCACGTCTCTCCAACAGTGACCGTAACTGCACATCTGGAGTTGACCGCCTGCCGTAATGCCTGCGCACCTCTCAGGCTCTCACTCCAATGGATCGAGTCTCTTGATCCTGTCCTCCGTCCAACGCCCGCCGAAATCATCGCTCATTCTTTGTTGATTTTTGCCATTCATCGTCCTCGACCTTCGCCGAGATCGCCTCACTCGCTGTGGATGCTCCTTTTTTTATTCTCGCATAACTTTCCTCGTCGCTTCTCCTCCATCTTACACGCTCCTTGCTACCTCTGGCCTCGTCTTTCCACCTGGAGCGTCCCAAAACGAGCATCCCCCGTTTCGATACGCTCTTGGTTTTGACGGCTGCAGCTTGATGCAAATCCTTTTCCTCGTTGCCCAACTTCACACCCGCTTCGATAGAAACCCTAGCCCCAATTGTCGAGCCGCCGTGTATCGGCCAAGTACCTAGCTACCTAGGTACCTGAGCAGTCAATTGTTCCCGTCGCCGTTCGAATAGCGAGTTCGAATAGCGAGTTCCACTGGGCGCCCCTTCTATCGAGTCGTTTTCTCTCGTCATCGTCCCGCCGCGGGCATCACTGTGCCGAGTTCTGCCAGAGATGGCGAACCGCATGTCCATGTTTCCAACGGCCTCGGAAGGTCTTGGAAATCAGCGAGCAGGTGGTCCCCAAACAGCACAAGTCTCGACAACCACGTTGCTGAATGCCATTCACAACATTTATCTTGCCTCTCAACCCCACCAGTTGGAATCAGGCACGAGCCTTGTTGTCAATACATGGCTTACTGCCGCACAGGGAAATCCCACTGTCGACTCGAGTCTTGCTTCCAAGGCCTGGGAGCATGCACGTCGGCGAGCTGAGGACGGGTGTATTATCTTGGGGTATGCCTTGGTTCATCTGTTCATCTGTCCGTTACATCATTCCTTCCAGGCACTGACCAATCTTTTTTTTTTTTTCATAGGTCTCTCCATCAATCTGCACCGTCCGTCTTGATCCCTTTCCTGAATAGCTTTCCGTTTTTCATTCCTTCAACCGTCTACAAAGCTTTGGAAGCCGTCCAGCCTTTTACCCGATGTGTTACCCCATACAATCCGTCTACATCGCGACAAGCGGCTTTGGGGGTGACTTTGAATCTGAATTTGGCCGGAGACCTTGTTGGGGCATCATTGGCCCTGTCCCAGGGAGGTATAAACACGGTCAATGGTCTGCTAAATGTTCCATCTGAATCCGGGTATCGCGCGTTCGATGTGTTTTACTATCTTCTGACCTCGGCATCCACGCCCGCCGAGAGGGAGTTCCTAGGGCTCAGAGCGCCCTCTGCATATACCTTGCTATCACGCTCCGGCACCTACAACCCTCCCGCCTACCTACCGACCGCCGACGACGGTGCTTCCGCCGACGACTTTCGACAGGCGTTGAAAGACATTGGCATACAAGGCTCATCACACAGGAATCTGATCTCTACATTGGCCGGTCTCCTGAAGCTTGGTAGCACCCTCGATTATGCTCTAGAATCAGATGCGCTTGAGGACATCTGTGAGGATGTCGGCGGCTTATTAGGGATCGAGCCAGAGGCGCTTATGAAGCAGTGCAGCACCGAAGATCGGTGGACCTTCATCGGAGGACTGTACGAATCGCTGGTGGACTGGGTTATTTCCAAGGCAAACGCAGCAATTGCCGGCCAGATGTTTCGTATCAAGCATGGCGATGAATCGCCAGATGACCAACCAGCGAGAACCCCAACCTCGATTGAAGATGGAGAAGACATGGTCTCTGTCATTGTCATGGAAGTTTCGCAAATCACCGTGGGTAAAGCTCTGTCCATGCGCTCCGTCTTTGATGATGCTCAGGGCATCAACGCAGAAATGATTGAAGACGGCGTGGATGTATCATTGGCCGGGTCCTCGGTTCTGCGGGAGATGCAGCAAGCGGTTTCAGACGTCGGTCCTGATCTAGGAATTATGACAGGACCAGAGGGTAGAGAGCGACAGCATGAGCTGGAGAAGCGGGAAGTCGTGTTGGAAAAAATCGCCTACGCGGCCGAGGAAGGTGGTTTTCTCAGAACTCTATTGTTCCCTATTGATGGTGAAGGCATCAACTTGGGCCGCGCTGGTCGACTCGACTTGCCGGCTGTGCTAGCGTCCAATCGTTTGTGGTTTCACCTGTGCTTGCATCCGACTGATGAGTCCCCATCGCAACTTGCCGCACTACCGTCCATGACATCCGCATGGTCAGCCGGTGCTGTTTCACGCCAGCTTCGTTCCTGGAGACTTCCCGAGTGGGCCAATCGGCGAAATAGAAACCTGGACTTTACCGCCGACTTCGACCTCGATGAGTTTGCCCGCCGTTATGCGATCTTGGGCTGCAAAGACGGCAAGGACGGCATCGAAAGCTGGGTGATTGAGCGAGGCTGGAGCAATGGCGAGGTGTTCGTCGGCAGAGACCGCGTCTGGATGCGGGAGACTGCTTGGTGGGAGGCTGAGAGCATGTTGGATCTGAAACCAGAGCCTAGAGAGATGAACATGCAAGGCAATGGTGCCAATCCCTTCGGGTCTGGCCTTGATACCAGCTACGCCGCCAATGGAAGCGGCTACTTTCCTGCCCAAGCGAGGGCACCCAGCTTCAGCGGAAGCAATGAGGGACTGATGCATGCTCGCAACTTCAGCCAGAGCCAGCTGCAGCTTGGCCAGAATCCCAATCCCGCCCCGTCAGTGGCCCCCACGGGAATGAGAAACGTGGGCACTGGGGACTATGGCCTAGGTACCAAAGGAGATGCGTACAAGGAAGATGTTTTCTTCAGCGCCCAGGGCGATTTCACGGGAACCATGGACCCCGAGCTCGCCAAAAACAAAAAAATCCAAACAAAAAATGTATCAACGGGCCGCCGCGCTTGGGCGTCGCTTGTCTGGGCTCTCACGTTTTGGATTCCCTCACCAATGCTGCGTTATATCGGCCGCATGAGACGGCCAGACGTCCGCATGGCGTGGAGAGAAAAACTTGTCTTGGTATTCCTGATATTTCTCATTAATGCCCTCGTTGTTTTCTGGATCATCTGGTTTGGCCGCCTCCTCTGTCCCAACTTTGACAAGGCCTGGAACAGGGACGAGGTCAAGACACATCAAGGCGAGGATGACTTCTGGGTCAGCATCCAGGGCAGGGTCTATGACATTACAAAGTTTTGGCGCCAGCAGCACAGCGACACGGGTGTGAAGACAACTTCAGACCTCATGCTACCTCTTGCGGGACTGGACATGACGCCCTACTTTCCGCCACCGCTGAGCGAGGCTTGCAAAGGTCTCGGTATTGCGGAGACGACCCAGCTGCAACCAAATACCAGCTTGGAACACGGCCTGGCAAATCACAAGTCTGGTTACTATGGGACTGTCAATAGCAAGCTGCACGATCCCTTGTGGTACTGGAATTATTTTGAACCAAAAATCAAGGAATACTACCATGGCGATCTCGTATGGGGCGAAAGCTACGTGAAATCTGCTGGTTCCGGTGACCAGCAACGTCCCTGGGCCATGTACGGGAACAGGATATATGACCTTACGGATTACTTCCATACTCTGGATATCATGAACGAACTCCCCTCGTACAAATTCATCGATTCTAGTGTTAGCGACCTGTGGAAGAACAATCCCGGGCAGGACATCAAAGGTCTCCTCGACCAAGTTATTCAGAACTCGGTGTTCAATCAGACGCAGCACACCAGAGTCATGAACAGCTGGCTGTGTGTTCAGAGAGCATTCTACCAAGGAATAACTGACTTTCGGGAGACGCCCAGATGTACGATCAACAACTGGATCCTGCTGGCCTTCACCATCATCATTTGCGCAGTCATCTTGATCAAGTTCGTCTCCGCTCTTCGTTTTACCTCCAAACGTAGACCTTCTCCTCAAGACAAGTTTGTCATCTGCCAAGTTCCCGCTTACACCGAAGGGGAAGATTCTCTACGAAAAGCCTTGGACTCCCTTACCGCGCTTCATTACGACAACAAGCGCAAGCTCATCTTCGTCATCTGTGACGGAGTGATCGTCGGACAGGGCAATGACCGCCCAACGCCAAAGATTGTTCTTGATATTCTTGGCGTGGATCCGAGGGTTGATCCGCCAGCCCTGCCATTCAAGTCTGTTGGTCCCGGGAGTGAGCAACTCAATTATGGCAAAGTCTACTCCGGTCTGTATGAGTACGAGGGCAATGTTGTCCCGTACCTTGTCGTGGTCAAGGTGGGCAAGGAGTCGGAGCAGCGCAAGTCAAGGCCAGGCAATCGCGGCAAGCGAGATTCTCAAATTCTTCTCATGAGCTTCCTCAACAAAGTCCACCACCGCGCTCCTATGAATCCGCTCGAGCTTGAAATGTTCCACCAGATCAACAACGTTATCGGCGTGGACCCTGAGTTGTATGAGTACTTGCTCATGGTCGATGCGGATACGTGCGTGAGCGAGGACTCGCTGAACCGGCTCGTGTCAGCTTGTGCCAACAATGCCAAGATCGCGGGCATTTGTGGTGAAACCAGTTTGGAAAATGACGAAAAGTCCTGGTGGACCATGATCCAGGTTTACGAATACTTTATTTCCCATCATCTCGCCAAGGCATTCGAGTCCCTGTTTGGCAGCGTCACCTGCCTGCCTGGGTGGTACGTCGTCCTCGCCAGAGACACTTGCAAACGCACCTGACCGCTTTTTATTTTGTTGTTTGGCATGCGCTCTTGACTAACCTCTCCACTCCCAGCTTCACCATGTATCGTCTCCGAACCGTCGACAAGGGAAAGCCTCTGATCATCTCGGATGCTGTCATCAAAGAATATGCCATTTGCGACGTGGACACCCTTCATCAGAAGAACCTGTTGTCCCTCGGTGAGGATCGTTATCTGACGACTCTCATGACCAAACATTTTCCTTACATGGCCTACAAATTCATCCAGGATGCCCAGTGCAAGACGGCCGCCCCCGAGTCGTGGAGCGTGCTGCTGTCCCAACGCCGTCGTTGGATCAACTCGACCATTCACAACCTCGTCGAGCTCATGCGTCTGAAGGAAATGTGTGGTTTTTGCTGCTTCAGCATGCGATTCATTGTCTTCATAGATCTCTGTGGCACAATCATCCTGCCCGCCACCTGCGTTTACCTGGGGTGGCTGCTCTATCGAGTCATCACGCACCAGGGACAGTTTCCCATGATTTCCATCATCATGATAGCGGCCGTATATGGTCTACAGGCTTTGGTCTTTATTCTGAAAAGACAGTGGCAGCACATCGGATGGATGATCATCTACATGCTCGCCTTCCCCATCTACTCCTTTGTTCTGCCAATCTACTCATTCTGGAACCAGGACAACTTCTCCTGGGGCAACACACGCATCGTGATCGGAGAAGAAGGAACCAAGCAGGTCGTTGCGGTGGATGACGGGGGATACGATCCTCGGTCCATTCCTCTTCAGCGTTGGGATGATTACGCCCTGGCAAACAACCTTCCAGGACGTCGCGGGGGCTATCAGGAGAAGCACGAGACGGGCCATGCTGACCAGTACGAGATGGACGAGATGAAATCGGTCTATTCGGCCGCACCTCCTGGTTCTGTGTCGACGGGCATGGGCGGACGAAACAGCTACATGCCCCCCCGGTCACCAGTTCTCGGCATGAACCGGGCGCCAACTGCGCAGGGCCAATACTATGATGCGCCGCGACCCACGCGCAGACAATCAACGTTTTCCTCGGGAACACAAGTTCGTGACATGCCAAGAGGGCCATCTCCCTATCAGGATTTTCCCGCAAACAGGAGCAGCATGATGAATCTCGGTGGTCGGGCCGACCTCAGGCCCACGCCCGGCATGGGCATGGCCGGCAACAGAGCATCATCAGCGATGGGCTACGCCGGTGTTCATCGGCCACCCATGGGTCACGAAGCAATGCAATCGACGACGTCGTTTGACTTTCAGCGTGGCCATGTTGGCGCCGACGACACGGCAATCGTCGAGGCCATTCAGTCTGTCCTTGGGGAGGTCGATCTTGATACGGTGACGAAGAAGCAGGTCCGCGCTCTGGTGGAGCAACGGTTGCAGACCGAATTGGTTGGCGAGCGACGTGCCTTTATGGATCGACAGATTGATCGCGAGCTGGAAAACATGTGAGCAACGTGCCAGGATACCAGCTCGCGTGCCACGATGGGTACATGCATTGCGCATGGCCGAGAGCGGAGCCGCTGGGAGATGATGTCTCTCGATGGGCGCGATAAGATCATCTGGTGCGCGGGGGGGGGGGGATAGATGATTTGAGCGAAGCAGGGTGATGCAGGGCGACTGCGACGTAGATGTGTCGAGGACTTGTTGCTTGTGTGTTTTTTGACCCATAGGTGACAGTTTTGCACCACGGGGCGTTTGTTTTGGCTATTTTGTCGTAATCAATGTCTTTGCGTTTGATGCATTTTCTTGAACATGCATTGAATCGTGGTTGCTCGCTGCTCGGCAGCTAGCAGACAATTCTTGTCTGGGTGTTTCCGTCTGCGTACAGTCTCAAGCTCCCTCGTATGTGATTCCTTGACCGAGACGACACCATGGCCTTTCCGGCGACGGCGAAACCACGTGCTCCCTCATGGCACTCCTCAGCGCCGGGATGAACAAAATCTCGTATGCGTCAAGAGCGTGACGTGACGATGCGTCCTCCTTGTTACGAGACGGCAACAGCACAGGTCTTCACCCCAAGAGCGCATGCATAGTTTTTTGCGCCACCCGTTGACGAGCGAGCATACATATCCAATCAGGTGTCCCTGGCCCCGTCCTCGCACTTGATGGTGACCGAGAGCCCGGCGATGGGTGCTTTGCTTTCCCCCCCGCTACGCAATGTGCCGGCGGAGGATGTTTCGGGAAGACGATGGGATGAGAAAGAAGGACGCAACACATCATCATGTGCGGGGATTCGGTTCGGTATCCCCGCACACGTGGGCTTGCATCTCAGGCGCCACGGTGTTTCAAAGCAGCAAGTTCGTTGTGACAGGAAGGGCTGGATGAGAGGAGGAGGAGGAGGAGGAGCGACAAGGGGAGGGGGAGAGGAAAGACCCGGCGTCCTTATTCTGGAGAATGCTTCTTGGGCAAGGGATCCGGCCTGGGAGGAGGCTCAACGGATGTTGCCGACGCCCTTGAGACGTAGATAGACGTCTGTGCCCCACCCGTAGAGGCTCTGGACGGCGATGCCGCCTCCAAAGTACTCGGCGTAGGCGCGGCTCAGGGGTAGGCCGTAGCCCAGACCGGCGATGGAGCTCTTGCCCGTGCTGGCCGTGGCCATGGCGCCGAGTCCGTCCCCGCTCGAGGATGCCCAAGGGGGAGAGTCGACGTCTTGGGAGAAGGTGGTGAAGGAGTAGGACCAGATGTTGGGGAGCACGTCGGGGGCGATGCCGCCGCCCCGGTCGCGGATGCGGATCGTGACGCCGGGGGCGTTGTCGTCCAGGGGTTTGATGGCGTCGCCCTGGGACGCGCCGCGGCCCTGGCCCTGGCCCTGGCCCTGGCCCGGTTGCCGGATGGGGGGTGCGCCGCCGGGCCGTTCCTCGAGGGGAGGTTCGGGCGCGATGGTGACGACTATGGGCTCGCGACATCCGCCCTCCCCTGTGGCGCGCAGGGCATTCTTCAGGAGCTCCGTCACCATGTACTCGAGGTGCACGGGCACAAAGGCGAACGTGGTGTCGGGCTCGCCGTCGATGCGGACGAGAGGCCGCCAGCCGTAGCGCAGCTCGCAAATGTCGGCCACGAAGCCGGCACAGGCCTCGACCGTGAGCGACGGCCTGAGCGCCGTGTCGATGACGCCGATGTAGGACGGATGCTCGGGCCGGGGCGTCGGGCTGTCCCCTGGGCCGGGACGGGGCTGGCTGCTGACGTGCAGGGCAATGTGCTGCTCTCCGACGAGGCGGGTGCCTATTCGGGCCCGGAGATGCTCGTCCAGAAAAGTCGTCACCTCGGCGGGGGATATGTATTTGCGGCATTCGAGGAAGCCCTTGGCGAGTACCGGGATCGTATCCGTGTGGGTGGCCACGAGCTCGGCCAGGACGTGTGTGAACTCAACCTGGTGGTGGGGTGTCGAGATGGGCCGGCCTCGGCTCGCGGCGTGCCAGTACGGCAGCAGGATGGACAGCGAGTGCAGGTAGTTGTTGTGTATGCGGGATATGTTTGGGTTGGAGACGACAATGTAGGGCAGGTTGCGGATGGCCTGGATGCGTCGCGCGAGCCGGATGGGGAGGAGGCTGAGCGTGAAGTCGGCCGAGGACAGCAGGGACCTGTCTGATAATGGCGGTCGGCCATGTCTGTTCCATGTTGTGGCGACGTAGCCGTCAGCGCTGGACAAGACAATGCAATGAATGTGAGAGCATCAGGAGCATCAGGCCGGCCGTGTTGGTCGGACAAACCGCACTAGATCAGCCAGGCTGAGGGGGTGTTGATCTTGTCGCGCCAGCGCAGCAATGTCAGCATCCGATACATTGTGTGGAGAGAATGGCCAAGGTGTTGACGAGAAGAGAGCATGACGGTGGGAGAAATGCTTTGGCCGTGATTCGGCCGAGGAGAAAGGTTGGCGACGGCGGCAAGGCGTCAGCAAACTCGGTCTCGGGAATCGCATGCTGGCATGGCTCACAGCCTTGGGTGTGTCGTGTGTCGTCGACCTTGACCGGTCGGCCAGCCAAGCGAAAGAGTTGTTTGAGGGTGGTGAGGGGAGAGCGAGGGCCCCGGGGGGGTGTGTATGGATGGGCCTTGGGATGGGCCTTGATGGGATGGGCCTTGTTGGGATGACGGGCCTTCTTGGGATGGGCCTTGTTGGGATGACGGGCCTTCTTGGGATGGGCCCTGGGGCAGCGAGGCCAAGAAGAGGGGTAGCGAGACGGCCGCGCCATGGCTGCTACGTGACATCAGCGGCACGTTGAACGGGCGCCGGCATGGTTGCAAACGTGCAGATTATTCTATTCAAGAACTTGTCAAATTGCTAGTAGTGCTGATGCCCATGAGACAGATGAATGACGAGGCAGGCATCGAGACGTGCCTCGTCCCGCACTCTTTGTACCCGCAGTCCGTCATTGGGCCTTCAGCAGATGTGTGCTTTGCCATCCTTTTCGACGGCCTTGACGTTCTCGTCCGCCTCGAGGGTGGTGATGGCATCGTCCGGTAATTCGACACTGTTTCGGTCGTGAGTCGTGGGGAGATTTGATCATCGGCAGGGGGACTCGTCGTCTGCACCCCGGCATCGGCCAAGTACACTTACGTGAAGGCCTTGATGATGGTGTATTCCTGCGTGATCTTGCCGCCCTGGGCGATGGCACGTTTCTTGGCCCTGTGGGGAAAAAAAGAGAAGAAGAAGAAGAAGAAGAAGAAGAAGAACAAGGTTAGTTTGAGGAGTGGCACATGATGCATCTCCGGAGACGTACGTCTGATGGCACTCGTGCGTGATTTTGGACGGCACTCACTCTTTGATCTGATCCTCAGTGGCATCATCTTTGAGTGTGACCTATCAGCAGACCGGTCAAGACTGCATTCCGATCCAGTAGCACGTCACGTCTCTTGCCATGCCGGTGGATGATGGCTTACAATGTAGGAAGTCATGTTGGCTGGTTGAAGCGTGGAGAGCTGTCTGGTAGTGTTGTGGTTTCGTGAGCTGCTGGTGGCCTTGTTAGACAAATGGGCATGAACTGGTGCAGGTAGTTCAGGCTGGAGGGATTTCTGGATGACGAATGGATGGGCCAGCTGTTGATGTAGTCATTCGCCGCGGCCGAGCTGACATCAGAACACGTTGGAGAAAACACGTTGGAGAACACAGCCTGCCAAGGTCAGACGGACGACAGGTAGGTGGTGTACTTGGTACTTGGTAATCGTTGCTGGAGAGTCTCGTAGCACCAGCCAATTGTGTGCACGTCTGTTTTTGCCCCTACTGGGCCATCGAGCCGCGTCTCCGGACCAGCGGCGAGAGGGCGATGGGGCGATGCAGTTCGTACCTTGATCATGACTCCGAGTGGTCAGAAGCACAGTCGCGAGATTCTATCCTCGGTGAAAAGTTCAGATTGTGTGTCTCGGGCGGTTGGCAGCCAGCGTGGCCCTGGCAGGCTGCATTATCATCTTGCCATCCCGGGGCAGCATGCACATCTTTTTTCATCGTACCGACAGCTTGTCTATGACTGAGAGGGCAAAAGCCGACGTCAAGCTAAACAAAGGAGCGAAAAAAGCAAACGGCGCACGACTTTGAATTCCTCCTCCTCTTGGTCCTGTGCAAGCACACCTACCTGCCTACCTACCCTGCAGCCAAACCACAAGACTTGGAAGTGAAGCCGAGCCTGAACAATCCGCGCAAAGATCGGACGTCCATGTGACCTGGTCGGGTGGAGACATGCGGCTGGCTGGGAGGGGCTCGGAAATAACACTCCCACGGGCCATTGCGTTGCGCGCAGCACTCGCTTGCTGACAGCGTTACGCTAATTTCGCCCACAACCGGCCGAGTTTGAGCGTCCAAGCAAGCCATGTTTGGCAATCGACCCGAGGTCCACGACGGCGGAAACTAGCAGGGGCAGAACGAGGCGCCGATGGCTCGCCAACATGACAAATGCAATCCGCTGAGGTGATCTGATCCAAGACAAGGCGACAAGCCACCGACCGGCACACGGCGTGACACTGACGAAACATGAAAAAAGTAAAAGTAAAAGTGAAATTGAAATTGAAATTGAAAAAAAAATTGAAAAAAATGAAAATAAAAAATAAAAAAAGAAGACAAAGAAGACAAAGAAGACAAAGAAGACAAAGAAGACAAAGAAGACAAAGAAGACAAAGAAGACAAAGAAGACAAAGAAGACAAAGAAGACAAAGAAGAGAAACAAAGCAAAGCGGATAAAGCCCAGAAGGAACGGCAACTGAAGCTTTCCTTCTCCACACGGACCCCCCCCGCCCGCTTCTGTCGGAAACTAGGTATCGTATGCCAGCCCGGACGCTCTTTCTCCGTTCGCGTCCGCGTGGGTGGGTGGCTGCCGGGCTGTCACGTCACTGGCCCACCGGTCGCGCTAGCCCCTGACGTGTGTCTCATCCCTGACCCGACAGATATATCTTCACATGACTTGTCTTGTCCAGGCACGCCGTCTCGCGTCGATTATTCCAACGGGCGCAGGATTTTTTTCCTTTTGGACCCAGTATCCATGGCGCCCCACGACGATGGGACGCAGTCTGAAGCTCGGCAGCATCTCTGAATTTTGCACAAAGCTCTTGGACAGACAGCTTATTTGAACGGCGTTACCATCGATACAGAAATGTGTGCATGCCGTCCAAAAAAAAGGCAACAGCGGCACTCGTTCTGACCAAGAACAAGACATGGATGGTGCGAGAGGGCAAGTGGAAATCTACTTGCCTGGTACTTACTTATCGTAGGTACTTGGTAGGTAATTAGTAGAACATATAGGCACGAGATAAGTACATGTCTGCGTACCTACCTAGCCATCTGCTTGCTTGGCGGTACCTGCTTGCTTACCTAGGCAAGTGCTACGTTCGTAATTGCTCAGCGTGCATGGTGTATCAGCTGCGCGTGCCTGCGAGTCACACGAACACGGTACCTAAGTACCTTACCTGTAGGAGGTACTTAGGTAAGTAGGTATCTAGTAGGTAGGAGCAGGTAAGGTAGGTTACCAAGTAGTAGATATTTGCTACCGGGCAGGTACTTGGTGGTAGTCACCAAGCCATCTCCTCCCAAGCCTGGATTCGACCTACTCTCTCTCTCTTGCTTGTCTTTTTTTTTCTTTTTTCTTTTTTCCTTTGCGTCACCCCTTTTCTGCCAGCCCCGTTCGACAATAATCGGTCAGAAAGAAAGGAAAAAAAAAAAAAAAAAAAAGAGTCCAACGGTGCCTTGTACACGAACCTGCTCGCGGGCTTGATTTGGCTATATTGCTGTTTTCTCTGCGATAACAATCTCCTCTCTCACACCTCGCGACACGGGATTTTGCGCCACCTGGGAAATCCCTTGGGATTGCCCAGCATGAATCCTAATAGCTCGACATCTACCTTCACCTCGATGCTTGCCGGCTCAAAAAATGGTGTCATCAACGTCCATACTCAGCTGGACACGGTCGTCGGGGCCGTCACCACCATCAGCCCCTGGACTATTGTTTTCATCACGTTGGCCGTCTGTGTGGTCTATGACCAAAGTATGTTGCTGCATTGTCACCACCTCCATATCGATACTGTCTCGAGATGGTGCCGCATGAAGAGAAGAAAGTTTTGTTGACTCGAAACAGCAAGCTACATGATGAACAAAGGCTCAATCGTCGGACCGGCATGGAAGATGCCCTTCATTGGACCCTTCTTGCAATCCATGAATCCCAAGTTTGAAGAGTATCATGCCAAATGGGCCAGCGGCCCTCTCAGCTGCGTCTCAGTCTTCCACAAGTATACACGCGCTCATCTCTTGCTTCTCAATCCAATCCAAAGAGCTTTGCAGCGTGCTAATACCCGGATCAGATTCGTCGTCATCGCATCGACCCGAGATATGGCACGCAAAGTCCTCAACTCCCCCATGTTCGTCAAACCCTGCGTCGTCGACGTCGCCCACAAACTGTTGGGTCATGACAACTGGGTATTTCTCGATGGTCAGGCGCATGTCGACTTCCGCAAAGGACTCAACGGCCTCTTCACCCGCAAGGCTCTCGAGTGCTATCTCCCCGGTCAGGAGGAGGTTTATAAGAGATATTTTCAAAAGTTCGTCGACCTAACTAGAGACAACGACGGAAAGCCGATCCCTTTTATGCCCGAGTTCCGTGAGCTCATGTGTGCTGTGTCGTGCCGCACCTTTGTTGGCCACTACATGTCCGACGTTGCTGTTAAAAAAATCGCGGACGACTACTACCTCATCACGGCTGCCCTGGAGCTGGTAAACTTCCCGATAATTTTGCCATTTACAAGGACCTGGTACGGCAAGAGGGCGGCAGACATGGTCCTCGTCGAGTTTGCAAAGTGCGCTGCCAAAAGCAAGGTTCGCATGGCTGCCGGTGCCGAGGTTGCCTGCATCATGGACGCTTGGGTTCTGCAGATGATACGCTCTAAGCGTTGGCGCCAGGCCGAGGCCAAGGGGGAAAGCGAGGACGGCTCGGATAAGCCTTTTCCTCTTCTTCGTATGTTCTCGGACCACGAAATCTCCCAGACCATCTTCACGTTTCTCTTCGCCTCCCAGGATGCCACTAGCAGCGCCGCCACTTGGTTATTTCAGGTCATGGCGCAGCGCCCCGATGTCCTCGATCGAGTCCGCGAAGAGAACATGAGGGCTCGGAATGGCGATGCCAACGCGGAGATCAACATGGACCAGCTCGAGTCTCTGGCTTACACGCGTGCGGTTGTTCGAGAGCTGCTTCGATATCGCCCACCTGTGCTAATGATCCCCTACATGGTCAAAAAGGCATTTCCCATTACCGAGTCGTACACCGTCCCAAAAGGTGAGAATTGATCCTCTCACAAGATGGCCAGATTCTTATACGGGTCTTGTATTCAAGGCGCTAACGCTGATACAGGCTCCATGGTTATTCCCACAACCTATATGGCTTTGCATGATGCTGATGTGTACGAGAACCCTGACTACTTTGATCCCGAACGGTATTATTCGGGTGATGCCGAGGTCAGAGGCGCCAGGAACTATCTCGTCTTTGGAACAGGACCTCACTACTGCCTGGGTCAGGTTTACGCTCAACTGAACCTGGCTCTATTTCTTGGGAAGGCTTCTTGCCAGCTGACGTGGAATCACCACGCTACGCCCTTGTCTGAGGAGATCAAGGTTTTTGCCACCATATTCCCCAAGGTCAGTTCAGATCACCCAGCTGACAATGCGCAATGGTTTCCCGGCTGATAAATAGCAGGATGACTGCCCCCTTACGTTTGAAAAGCGCGAGTCGTGAGCCATTAGAGAAGCTGACTTTGGATCTCGGGGAGCAAAAGGCAAAACTGAACAGATGGATTTCTCGACTCAGAAACGGCACGTGTCTGATTCACGGCTGCTGCTGCTTGGGCAAAGACATGGAGAGCTTTTACAAGTTTGGAAAGTTGCGAAGCGCGTGAGGGCGCGTGCAGTATATCCATGAGACAACGGGCACGCATGCATAATTGTTGGCACGTGAAGGGTCACGTGATTTCACGTCGGAAAACATTGGCATTGGAGTTGGAGGGGTACATATTTTTAATCATTTTCAAGCACATTCATGTATGTATATTTGAATTTGGCAAGCGCCTGGTCTTGCACTTGGTTGGAGGACCTGGGCAAACACGGGCGTATGACCAAAGCGAAGACTTGGGACGGCGAACAAAGCACATGTTGATTCCACATGCAAGTAAAAATTCGGGTGTCAGATGTGCTTATACTCGGGAGTTTTTGACTGACGATGGACGTTGACAATGTGCTAGCTTCTACCTGAACTACCTACCTAAGTACCCAAGTACCTTAGGTACCTACTTACCTAAGGTACCTTACCTGAGGTTGCGTAATAAAGACATGGTTAATGTGGGGCCCCAGCTATGCGGGATTAGCAGGTGATAGTCAGTAAGCAGGTGCCTGGCAGAGAAGCTGCCGGGTACCTAACAGTGTGGGGGCTGGCCATAGTGGTTTCATCCTATAGCGTCCCTTGTCCCCGCAAAATGTGCTGCGCCACCTGGCAACGGCGACCTCAGCCACCGACTGCTAGGTAGGTACCTACCAGGTACCACCTACCTTGGGTACGTGCACAGGGCCCGCTCTGGGTGACAGCAGAGACAATCTAAGATGATCATAAGCCCTTTTTATGAAGCAATTTCGACTATTTCATAGCAGCTCATAAGCCGGTGACGGTCTCTGATCATCACCGTGGGCAGGCGTGGCGCGGCGCGACGGCAGGTACCTGATGCAAAGCTCAGCGATTGGTCAGGTCAGCACCTCCCAGCTCACGCAGGAGCTGTTGAGGGAAGAACCGAAACCACGTGATGAGTGGGTAAAATGGGTATAGAAATGGAGGATGGAAAGAATCAATCCTCTTGGCTATCACAACAATCCATCAATCAATCCATCAATCCATCAATCAATCAATCAATCAATCAATCAATCAATCAACCAACCAACCAACCAACCACTATTGACCCCCCTCGACAGTTGAGTCCACTTCCAGAGCCCACGTGCAGACGAGCTCGCTCGGGAAAGGACGGCCTCGTGTCCTGATAAAAGTGCGTGCAGCGACCGAGCGCACACATCCCTCGCGCCCTCACACCTCGGGCAGGGGGGTTCATACACACACAGCTCGCCGCATCACGCGTGACCCGGCATACAGGACCCACGCCCGATTGCTCGAGCGCTCCGGGATCCGCCCCCGCAGAAGCCGTCTCTTGCCCTCCATCCGCCTTGGTCTGCCCCGAACAATGGCGCCAGGCCGACTGCTCGCGAGGGGGCCTTGGTCTGCCCCGAACATGGCGCCAGGCCGACTGCTCGCGAGGGGGCTCGGCGCGGCACGCCCGCCCCCGTGGGTGGCCATGTCGGTTGCCGCGCGCGGATGCCGCGCCGTCGGGGGGCGGCCAACGAGCAGAGGGGCCATCGGCCGCGTTGACGGTCTCGGGCCGGGACCTGGCCGTCGAGGAGGGGGGTTCGCCCGGCGGGGGTACTCTGCCGGTGGGGGGGGGGCGGATGCCGATGCCGCGTTTGGGACCTGGTCGTTTGCCGAGGTCGGGGGGGTGGTTGGTGGTGGTGGTGGGGGGCGGGGGGTGGTCCTCGTGGGTGAGTCTTGTTCTTTCTGGCATCGCACGGGTGGTGCCGGGCATGTCTGGTCTTCTTCTTTCTGTCTGTGTTTCGGGAAATCCGAGACAAGCCGTGGGGTCGGCTACCGACTGACTGACTGACTTGTCCCCCCAGACGTGCGCGAGCCCGGCGAGCTCGAGGCGACGGGCAGGATCCCGGGCGCCATCAACATCCCCGTCACGTCCGCCGCGCGGTCCTTTCACGCCACAGAGGCCGACTTCGAGCACATGCATGGGTTTGGGAGGCCCCCCCGGGACAGGACCCTCTTGTTCTACTGCAAGGCGGGGGTGAGGGCCAGGACGGCTGCCGGGCTGGCAAAGGACGCCGGGTGGGACAGCGTGGGCGTGTACCCCGGGAGCTGGCTGGACTGGGAGGCGAACGGGGGGCCGGTCGAGAGGCTGGAGGGGGGAGGAGAAGAGGCGAGGGAGAAGTAAGATGAACACGCAGATTGCGGCTGGGCAACCGGTGGTTGAGACCTTGTGGTGCTGGTGTGTGCGCTTTTATCATGGATGCCACAAGATATCTTGGTGGCAGTCTTGTCTTGTTCCACTTTCGATTCCATCAGACCAGTTACTTTTTTACTTTTCCACTTTTCCACTTTTTTACTTTTTTACTTTTTTTTTCAAATGCGTTGGTAGGCACTGGGGTGAAACAAACAGCGTTGGCATCTTTCTAGACGGTCGCCGGCGCCACCACTTCCCAATCATGCTTCTGCAGGCAAGCTTCACTTCTTCTGCCACCAAGCCTTGGCATCTCGTCAAGCCGTGCTCTCTCCTCCATTGCTGCACCACCGAGACAGATCAAGGTGCGATGCATTTCCAGACATGGAAGACGCATGCACGTGCTGGCCCAATTTCCTACCCGCCACCACCAGAGACATGGACCATCCGAACCGGCTCATCTTCCAAACCCTCGGCCGTCCTCTAAAACATCAAGGCTGGCGGCCCGTCCCCCGCGGGCTTCTCACCGCCACCGGCCGGTCTCTTCAACGCAGGGCTGTTGTGTGCGAAGAAGAGAATCTTGATCGTCATGGCCAGGCCGGCCTGGAGCACCACGACGATGATCAGAAGCACCTTGCTTACTTGGCGGTCTGTGGCGCTCAGCACGGGATACAGGTTGCGGACGAGGAACGAGACCGACATGCCGAAACCAATGGCGACCAAGACCCAGTTGAGGATTTCGACGGGCGACCAGCTGATGATGGCGACGGGTATCCAGATGAGATTGGAGTAGCCATAAAGCGCCCAGCACTCGAGAAGATTGGCCGACTCGCTCCCGAAGTAGCGAAGTGCGAGGAAGAGGACGACGGGTATGAAGAGGGTGTAGCCGTAGACGAGGCCGGCGGATCCTGGTTGGAGGGAAGCCGGGTTAGCTAGTTTGAACAATCTGGGCCGGCATGGTTCCAGGCGGCTTGTGTTCAGGCAACGACTCGGACCCCATGGGGACCGACCACCCGGTACCGCGAAGAACAAACAGCTGGGAGACGCGCCAGGCCAGAGGCAAGGGCCATGACAACATACCACTCAGGAGCCTAAAGTCGTAGGCAAACTGCGCAGTGCCTCTGCTCGACAACCAATCACTAATGGTGCCGCCGAGGAACAGGATCAGGACGACAGTGGTGGCGATCCAGAACGGCCCGTACAGATCCGGATTGCCCTCCAGGACATCGAGGAAGTTGGCGCGCGGGTACAGGGCTGCCCAGCAGCGCTGCACCACAGCCGACGTGTCGACGTCGAAAAACTGCGAGTAAAAGGATGTGGACCACAGGAGGCGCTTCCCTTGGGATGAAGAGACGGCCGTCGCCGGGGGGGGGAGCGTCCGAGGTGCGCCGCCTTTGGGCCCGGCGTGAGCCGTCTCGTTGAAGTCGGATGTGTGGAATTCGAGGTCTTCTTGCAGATCGGTGTGACCCAGGTCGCCCTGTAATCGACAGAGTAGAAAGAAAACCGTCAACCTAACTTGCGCACTACCAATGGGGTCTCTCCAATCTGGGAGCGTGTCCGGAAAGACCATCATGAACATGTCGGGCATCTGTCTGTTACCTCGTCGTCCACGTCCACCACCGCGTCATACCCTGACCCGGACATGGTTGATCGCGCTGTGATGCGTCGACACTTCTAGTATTTGGAGGGGAGAAAGGTGGCCCGATGGGTCGGCATATACTCGATGGTCGAGCAGATTGAGCACTTGACTGGCGAGGCCGGTGAGCCGGAGAGGGCTATCGCGCACTCTGTCGAGACGAGATGCGTGCTTGGAGGAAGTGACTACCTTGGGCGCGGCTGCAAGGGACACGGTTGACGGCTTTTGGACGTTCGACTTGCACATGACCTGGCAGGTACCTAGGTACTACTACCAGGTGGGTGCCTGTGTGGTTGCTAGCCGAGAGGCACGCCCGGGGTTTACCCGTGCACCACAAACACCAACCTGTCGAAATATCCCGTACCACCCTACCACAGTACATGGTAGGTATGTTCTGTTTCAGACCAGTTCCTACTAGGTTGACGTGTCAGACTGGACAGCAAACGTTCTCCACCGGGTAGGTAGACAGCCGTCTAGCTGTAGCTCGTCATTCATCTGCCACGCCGCGTGTACGTACGGCGATTTACTGGGTGTGCGTAAAAGAGGAGAGAAGGTGGGAGGCGGTCACGATGAGTGCACGTCGGCAGCGCTCCCTTGGTACCTGATCACACGCCCTGCTGCAACAATGAAGTGATTCTTCGCCATGCAACATGGTCGATGCGGAAAAAGAAAGAAAAAAAAAAAAAAGAAAAAAAAGTTTGTTCGCATCATGCCGAAACCGCCGTGCAGGAGCACCATCGAGATCGTATTGCCTGAACCGTATATGCCATAATAGAAAATAGAAACAAGGCCGAGCTCTTCAATCATCAACCGCCTCTGCAATTGCCATCTGCACAATGCCATAAGCCCAGACGCCGCCGCATCCCCGGGGTGAATCGTTTACTTGAGCTTCTTCTTGGGTCGAAGCTGGTTGGTGTGTCCGCACTTTCGCTTGCGGCAGTTGGTGGCACGAGGGGGAAGACGGGCCTGCAATCTTGTGTTAGTTCCATGTCGCGTGCCAACTGACGATTGCGCTCAGATTTTCTGGTCTCGACACGTACATAGCACTTGCGGCAGATCATCTTTTCGCAGTTGAACTTGGAGGCCAAGGCCTTCAACGAGGGCTCAATGATGCCACCACGGAGACGGAGGACCAAGTGCAGAGTCGATTCCTGCAAGTTCGCTCACGTTAGCAAACGCATTCTTCACCTTCTCATATCCAGCAGTCCCTCCTGCTCGCCCAGGCCGAGTCCGCTAAGCGGTGAGACGAACCTTCTGGATATTGTAGTCGGCCAGTGTTCGGCCGTCCTCGAGCTGCTTGCCAGCAAAGATCAATCGCTGCTGATCAGGGGGGATGCCCTCCTTGTCCTGGATCTTGGCCTTGACATTGTCGATCGTGTCGGAGGATTCGACCTCGAGGGTAATGGTCTTACCCGTCAGAGTCTTGACGAAACTGCAATTTGCATCAGCTAAATCGATCGGGAGTAACGAAATCGGACATGCTCAGACCGCGGCGCCAGACTTCGAGCTTACATCTGCACTGTCGAAAAAAAAACATGTCAGTATTCGAGATGAACCGCAGTTTCACGCGCGTTCGGGTAGCATTGACTTACTCTTGATTAATTTTGTGATGCTGACAATGATGAAGATTCCCAGTGAAGAGCGAGTCTGCGCGCAAAGTTGGTGGGGCTCAAGGAGCGAGCATCGTAAAACCCTAGGTCATGTGGTCGATCACGTGCTGAACGGACCCCCACCACACCACACCACACCACACCACCGTGGGCCTTCGGGGACCTGCAGCACAAGTAACCCACTGACGACACAAACCGCGTGCTGCTGTTGTCGCAAATAGCACATCCATCACCTGCAGGCCCAGGTCACGACGGAGCTAGCCGCATTATGCTGTGGATAATCTTGTACCATGGCCCATGGGTGAAATGAGCCGGAGCATTCTACGCACACGTCACGTCGGGTACAGCGTCTTGGCAACCTAGGTACCCGTGTAAATGGTAGTTATCCTCAGCTAACACACATGGCTCCCGCCTTGTTCACAGATCAGGTTTCGAAAACCGGCTGGTCTCTTTGCCAGCAGATCATGCGCTGTTCTAATCCGTATACAGCTCGGACCAGCATATCCATGGGCACCCCGGCGGCATCACCTGCGGGCTGACAGTCAGCACATCGAAACCTACAGACATGTTCTTGATCTTGATACTCACTCGCCGCCTTGAAAAACATGTTGGCGGTCTCGGACATGTCTTGAACTGAGCGAAATGCCTCATATCTCTTTGGGGCATGGCCCGTGTTGTTGTCGTCGGCGATGACCGCATCGGTCAATATACGACGTGCTTCTTCCTCGATTTGAGACTCGGAGACGTTGGGAATAGATGGTTGGCGCGTGGAATCCGACTCGGTCGGGAAGAATCGGGTCATGGTATCATCACCTGTCTCCGGTGTAAGTTCGAGATGTTCATGCCCCTGTATCATATTGATAGCTTACCACTTTTGCCCATTGTAATTCTCAAATATGCCATGAGTTCATCAAACTCCTCATCCTCCAGGCTGGTGATTTTCTCCGGAGTCAATTCCTCGAACGAAGGACGTTCCGCAACCCTACTTCTGAAACTTGCCCGTTGTTCTGCGTATCCCGTCTTCCACCGTTCCCAGCCGAACAGGGGCACAGGATGTCCCAGGCTAGCCAGTAACGGGGACTGGCTGTGGTCAAGTGGAAAGCACAACTTGGTAGACACTGCAAGAAAGGCAACCAGTCTCAATTCTGGATGGTCAAGGGGAAATATTCTGCCCTTGCCGGCCGGAAACTCAAAAGAGTAGTTCAGAGTAGCCACGAGCCTCTTCGTAACACCGAGGACCTCGACTGATGTGTGGTCAGATGTTTTACATCTCCAAAGCGAGACAAGGCTCAAATCATACCTGGTAATGCAAGCTCCTTGGTGTATCGTACGAGCATGGGGAAAATGTTCATCTCTGGAAAGGTCATTCCATAATGCAGCTTGTATGAAAGAGCAGCATCCATCACGGTCTGATACAAATCGTGGCCCCTTAGACCAACAGCCGATGGCAGCTTGAACGCGTTTGCGTACGTGGTCGGCATTCTTCTCTGCATCTCGACAGGCAGTTCCATGTGCTGAGCGCAAGATTTTGTCAAAACGTAACGAGCACACAAAGCCTTGGTAGCGAACAGGGAACTCACCGCTCTCGAATATGGCATATCTCCCGTTGACACCCAATTTTGCAGATCGGCCAGGCGTGTGGGAATTTTCAAAAGCAGGCATGCTAGATAGCAAACAGCCAGAGTCTCTGGCACCCTTGGCATTGGCCAGTCGACGCCGCTTCCAGAGTCCCATCTTTGTGCTCTCGAGGCCGACTTCCACGAGGTTTTGACCTCCTCCCCGGCAGGAACAGGTTGCGAGGTGAACATCTCGGGTTCTGATTCACCTAGATCGTTGTCTTGGAAACTAGCACCATATCCCCGAATTCGCAGATCCCAGAGATCACGGACAACAGTTTCCAATTCTTCCTTGTGGCCCTTTCTCCTGACGAGGAAGTCGACTTGCTTGCGCAAAAGCAGCTGAATGGCCTCGAGATACAACGACTTGCCTTGCTGTCCGGCCAGCTGACGTTTTTCAACGTCTCGCACTTCTTTTTTCCGTCTCGCCACAGGGCCGGTCCGGCCCATGGCCTCCTCTTCACCAAGATCGAGTTGAATAAACCCCTGCGAATGAGTATCAGTTGTGTGCCAGATTGACCTCGTGTGCGGACGCAAGGATCGTCGGGTTCTACTTCAATCTGGTGGCCTCTAGAGCAAAACCGTAGCCCATCCTGAAGATACCATTTTTTACTCCCACATTCAGGACATCTTTCCCCGCGAGGCAGTCTGCGAAGCTCCCGCCTGTCATCCATGATGGTATTTTATGCGAGCACGATCAATCCGTGCACTGTCGGGTAGCTCGCACAGTTGCCCGTCGCCTCTGCCGTCACCCGCCGGCGTTGCCGCCCTCCGGCTCATCAAAGTATGCAGGTGGTGTAGTGGAAGAACTGAGGTGACGGAGCCTGTGACCACCGATGTGATATTCTGGTCGGGTCGTGGTTTGCAGAATTTTCGGCTGATTGCTTATTTTTCTCCATGTGCCTTCTCGGAACGGGTTGACCCATCAAAGGCCATGGATGGATGCATGGTAGCTTGTTGCTCAATTGTGTCTGGTACTTGTTTATTCCTTTCTTGGGCAAGACAGCAAGCGCTACAAGCCACCTGTATACAGGGCACATAGATCATGCACTGGTAAACGATTTGAAACATGATGATGAAATCTTGGTCTTTTTTTTTTTTCCTTTCCCTTTTCCCTCTTCTTTTTTAGAGGCCTTTTGACTCGCCGTGCAACTACGTATAGTTGCTGGCCCTGTCCGTTTTGCAAAACAAAGAGAAAAAAAATATGTTAAAAGCGCCGGCGCCTGGACTGCGCAAGTACCCAGTGCGCCACTAGCCGATGCTATCCCAGTCGTGTGATATCTTCCACGCGCATGGACCCAAATCCATCTCCCACTATATATCTGATGTGCCAAGAATCATTATGAACCCAATTCCAATTTGCGTGACATCAGGACAAGTTTTGTGCCAGGGCTACATGCAAAGGCACGCCATGCTGGGACCTCCATCAAATCATTAACTATTTAGGAGCCTCCTTGGCTTCGACGGCAGCCTCCTCGCCCATGGCGGTAAGAATGATGACGTCTACACTCCCGCGTCAGTGCACATGTCAAGGAGGCGAGATGGAAAGACATGACTCACTTGTATCCTTCTCCTCGACCTTGAAGAGCTTCTTGATCTTCTCACCAACCTCTCCGTCGGGCATCTTAACATCATCCTTGGTGTCGCCGTCGTCGTTCATGAGGGAAAGAAAGCCGTCATCAGAGATGTCGAGCTAGAGAGAGCTGCATTAATGAAGATACATGGTCGCAAGTAACAATCGAGACTAACCAGCTGGTACTCACGACGGGTGACATTGGGAACATCCATGTTGTGAGTGGAAGGGGAGAGATCTTCAAGCTTCTTTCCAGTGAAGATGTCGAGAGCGACGAGATGGACCTTGGCGTGACCATGCTTGCCGGTCTTGGAGGTGGACATGTCGACAATCTTGCAGGGACGGCCCTTGATAACAACGAAACCGTTCTTGCGCAAAGCAGAGCACTGCATGGGGAAGGTCAGGGACGCGCCAGCATCGGCGGAATCGAAGGTGACATCGTGCTACAACATGACGGGAAAACGCAATGTCAGTAAATCTGATGGTTTTTTTCCCCAATCCACCCAAACCTCTGTGTCAATCGCCCCACGCCATCTTGTCGGCATCCCGTGCTCAACATGACCGTGACTTTGGTTCGAGAGCCGAGATTTTGCTTTGTGCGTCCTCGCACAGTGGAGCAGGCACGAGGGGACGATGCGGGGCACCACCCAGCTGTCGCCGCAGATGCAGACTGCAAACTGCAGGCCGCAATGACAAAAATTAAGTCCGAGGATGGTCCAACGTACCTCTTCAGCCATGATGATTGATTGCGCAAGGAAGCGGCCTTTTCTTGGACGAGGAAGAGGAGGAGGAGGAGGCGTAAGTGATAAGGAGACAGCAAAAGGGAGTGGAGGTGCTGTACAGTGAGTGGGTGGGCGGAGGGGAAGAAGAGAAGGTTCAAAGGAAGGGTGAGAGAAGAGAAGAGTGGATGGATGGAGGGGGAAACGGTGTGCCGTCTCGAATTTTTTTCTTGCCATGTGTGATTGGGCCCCGAGGCGGGTACCAGGAAGACACCACCAGAAACCACCAAAAACCACCAAAAATCACCAGAAACCACCAGAAACCACCAACACGCCAAGAAGTCTCGAGTGCTTGCACCTGTCACGACCATCATCGAAACGGGGCCACTTTCATCAACAGAATTATCGGGCTGGGCGTGTCTTCTTCTGGCTGATTGATGAGCTCTTGCCCAGGACGACTGTGGCAGAGAAGCAAATGTAGATGGCAAAAGTGCAAAACTGCACCACATCTGTCGCAAGACTGGCCAAGTTCGCGCCGGGCCGTATGCAGGCCATTAAACACATCAGCAGAAGCCTCCATTGTCTCGTGACGCGACGAGGCTTGCTGCGAGCGGCGGGAACTGGCCATCTATTCTGGCTGCAAGGATGATGACATGGCAATAACTCCACGTCTGGGCTTTGTGCTCGGTGCTCATGCACATCACCATGCTCTGCAGCACCTCCCATAGCCTTGACATTTTGGCACCACATGTGCTGTAATGACTGACTGACTGACTGACTGACTGATTGAACAGCATACATGTATTTTCGACTGGTCTCTGGAGTAGATTGCTGGAAGATTTGACTTTGATTCCTCGCGCGACAGACAGTATCACGGATAGCAGGCAGCAGCAGAGACCTGTGGGGGAGGCAGCCGTCGTTTCGTCTCTACACCGAGACATACAGGTTGCAGATTAATAAAGACGGGGTTTTCTCTCAAAAGCAAAAGCAAATGCATTCTTGTCATCTCTGACTGTCTCTCATCCCTTCCGGCAATCTTTTAGTCTTGGAAAAAAAAAATAAAAAATAAAAAATAAAAAATAAAAAAGAACGAAATCAATCTGACGTGCCCAGCCGAATCGGCAGGCTGAAAAAGAACTGCCAATCAGAGCCTTCCAGCTGCAGCGACCCTGGCCCAGCGCTCATGTGCGTGCTATGCGTGGCCTTGTTGCCAGCCAGCTGCAACCTGGCGCTATTCAGTTGTTGCCTGTGAATGGCTCCTGCCCGTCATCACCAGCACGAGGAATTGCAAGCTCAATTAGTTTACCATGACCACTTCAACAATCCCTCCCGTCGTTTTCAAAGTAAAGAAAAGAACAGTTTACTAGCTGCAAACATGTGGCCGGACCGACCGGCCAAGGTTCCGTCCAGTGCCTCTGGTCAATCGACGCCGCAACCTGGAAGCAGGTCATTCTCGCCTTTCCCGCGCGGAACAGCTACGACCCTGAGTCCTTACGTGACCTCGCAAAAACCTGGACTCTCTCCAAGAAGCTCGTCTCCATCACTCGTCTCCAACGATTCAGCATATTCCCTGCTCACCCCTTCTCGTCGAGTTAATGGGTCCGCGCTACGACAAACCGCTACAATACCTAGCGTCAACGATTCCCTGGAGACGCTCAGCAGAGTTTTGGAATCTCACAAAGAAACCGATCATGATGACAAAGAGGACCAAACAGACCCGGCTGGGCCTATCTCCGAAGCCGATCTTGAGCTTGAGGTTGACTTTGGCGGCTTGTCATTGACGGAACTGCTGTTGTGCCAGGCGTCCGATGATTTGGAGTCGGCGCCACGGCAGGGACACATCGTGGAAGATTGTACGTCGAGGTCTTTGAAACTGTGCCAATACTGGATCATGCCGACGGCCATCGCTAATGCGAACCACTCAGTTGAAAAGGAGCGAACCACGTTCGAGAGCCTCCATCAATCGATTACTGCTTGCAACGATGTGCTCAACTCGGTCGAGATGAACTTGGCCAGCTTTCGAAACGACCTTGCTGATGTATCAGCCGATATTGAATCTCTACAAGAACGCTCAGCCGCGCTGAACCGACGATTACAGAATCGTAAGGATGTCGAGACAGCTTTGGGGCCTCTCGTAGAAGAACTGAGCTTATCTCCCGAGGTCATATCCAAGATATCCGTTGGCCATATAGATGAGACCTGGTCAAAGATTCTATGCGGACTGGATCGGAGGACTGCGGCATATGAAAAGAAATCCAACTCAGAGTCGCAGCCCAATAAGGCGTCTGCAGAGCTTGGGCCCCTGTTGCAAAACCTCACGCTCAAGGTATGCATGCCCGAGCTGCACATGATACAAGAAATCCAAGCCATGCAGGGACCGTCGCGTTAACCGTTCTGACAGGCCATCGAACGTATCCGAGACTTCCTCGTGGCTCAAATAAAAGCGCTCCGATCGCCGCATATAAATGCCCAAATCATACAGCAGCAAAACTTTCTCCGTTTCAAAGACCTATTTACTTTTCTCCAAAAACACCACGCGGCATTGGCGGACGAAATATGCCGCGCGTACATGAATACGATGCGTTGGTATTATCAAACGCAATTTACCAGATATCAACAAGCATTGGCCAGAATCAAGACTCATATTCTTGACAAGTCGGATACGCTGGGTCACGAAGATACCACAAGAATGGCAAACGTCTTATCAAGTACGCGGCCCGCAGGCCCGCCCCATGATGCATTCAACTTGGGACGGAGGATCGACCTGCTCAGAACGACCAACCAGGCAGCACTGTCTTCGTATCTCGCCGAAGAGGATCAGACGACGCACTATCTAGAAGTTCAGTTCCGAAACTTCAACCTGGCTCTCATCGACAATGCAACAGCCGAGTATACATTCTTGGCAAACTTTTTCTCGCCTGCCTTGACGTATTCGCAAATCTCCAAAACCTTCAACCACATTTTTGAGTCTACGTTTGAGATAGGTCAGACCCTTTCAAAGTCACTCATGTCTGACACATATGATGCATTGGGCATCTTGTTATGTATCCGGCTGAACCAAAATTTCGCGTTTGAACTCCAGCGGCGCAAAGTGCCTGCCGTGGACAGCTACATCAATGGTACTAATATGCTTCTCTGGCCAAGATTACAGGTCGTCATGGATCGACACTGCGAATCTGTCCGCCAACTGGTAGCCAATCTGCCTGGCAAATCTACTCGTTCCGCGAATGACGCCGCCAAAATGACTGCTGCTCCTCATGTTGTGACTCAACGCTTCGGTCAGCTGCTTCATGGGTTTCTAGCTCTAAGTGCAGAGGCTGCAGACGATGAACCTGTCGCAGCGAGCCTCCGTCGTTTGCGCTCCGAAGTCGAGGCCTTTCTTAATAAACAGAGCTTGTCGTACGGCGGTGATGCGCGGAAGAGTGAGCGGTTCCTGTATAACAATTATTCCCTGATCCTGACCATCATTGGGGATACAAACGGCAAATTGGCCTTGGAACAACAAAAGCATTTTGAAAAATTGAAAGCACTGCATCAGGGAAATGCGTGATTTTTACTTGAGCAAATCAAATTTGGAAACATTTCCACGCCGAGACTCCCGCTTTACCCTTTGAATATATAAACATGAGCCCTATGATGGCATGTTCTTTCCTGCTTTTAGCGCTAGACTTTCATGATGACGCCCGCTCGCAAAAGGACCAATACGCTGCAAAAGTTGTATCAACATGTCCTGCCAGTGTGAAGACCCCGACGTCCTGGGCAAGACATGATTAATCAGTATACTCTATAGATGCCATATTGCCAGTTCAATTTGTTGAGTTCCCGGAAAGGGCTTTGTATTTAGGATGACCCATCGAATACTCCTCCGTTCTAATTCTTGACTTTCCCTTGATAAAAAAAAAAAAAAATGAAAACCCCGCGTTTTTGGTTCATGTCGAAAGTGAAATTTGCAAAGTGGAAGAAAGCATCGAGTTTCCATGCCAGAACCAGCAGATCACCTGCACCGGAATGATTATGAATCTTGTGTACCGAAAGAACGAGTATATCGACGCCAGTCCGCTTTATCGAGAAAAGACATGAGGTAGCCAACTGCGGACGGGTTTCGCCGTATATACAAGGCCACCACGGCGACGGCGGCAGCAGCAACCAATGTCCTGATAGGTCGGCGATATCTCCATAACGCCACTGACATTCTCTCCCGCAACTCTGCCCAGTGGATTTGTTTCACCTGTTCTTGGAAAAACGCATGACCCTCTTCCAGGGATTGGTTTGCACAATTGTCAATGTCTCTGGCAGTCTTCAGAGAGCTGTGTTTGGATATATGCCGCCAGTATGGTAAAGAGTGTGGTGGATAGCGGTCAAATAGGCGGACGGCATCGGTGATGAGTGCGTCAAGGTCCATGTTTGACGGCACCCTGGACAGCACGACTTGCAACATGTCTTGTTCGTCAATATCTAGTACCTCATCCCTGCGGTTGATGACGATCTGAGCGAAGACATATATGGGAAAGACTGGCTCTCTGGCTAGAAAGACGTCGAAAAGACGTGCGATGTCGCGAAAGGCTTCTATGTTGTGCGCGTACATTGTGAGTGTGCCAGCGAGTGCGTAGAATGGTTCTATGAAGGCAACGTGCTGTCGAAGCTTGGGGTCGGCCTTTGCTAAAAGGTCGGGGAGTAACCTGAGCTGAGCCGTCGTTGGTCCCAGACTAGGAAGCATAAAATCTCGTATGCGAAGGACGGATAGCCTGGCAACCACGCGGGGTCGCCATGCTGGCGGCAAGACCAGGAGGAATACCTGGCAAATGTCGTGGTAGCCTTGAAAGTAGCAGAGATATGGGTACCGGCGTAGAACTTCGGTGATGAGCGATGATAGCTCTGATTTGCACTTCTTAATATCTGCCTCGGATTTGTCTGTGTCGATGGACCTCGAGTCAGCTAAGAGAGAGAGAGAGAGAGAGAGAGAGAGAGAGAAGAAAGAAAAC
>AFQZ01000296.1:0-50205 GCA_000222935.2 Aciculosporium take MAFF-241224
GAAAAGAGGGGGACGATGCAGAAGTGTGGTGTTGTGGCCACAGTACTGCCCTAGGTTATATAACATAGTGATCCAGCCAATCAGGGCACGTGCATTGTGCATATAACCCACAATTCCCGGTTACTATCGTGTATTCCTTTTATCCTTAAGACAAGCGATTCCAACACTCGCAAACTCTCTCTTTATTAAAAAAGAGGAATCGCTCTAAAACACTAAATAAATAACTTTTCCCTAGTCTAGAGCATCCTTAAAGTCCCTCAATCAATCGCATTTGGATTTATTGAATTTAAACTCTTTATTGCGCGCTTAAGCAGCTTTAGCTTTAACGCTTAATACCAGTCTCTTTACCTAACCTTCTACTCAAATCCAAGCCTTATTCTTAGTTACAAAGGTCTCAAGGCTTCTATTTAGGGAAGCCTTTATTATTGCATTAGCAAGGTTATTATAGCTATTTATCCATCGGATTTCCGCGATTTCCCTTTGCTTATATAACTGTTGTAGTGCCATAATATTAATCATAAGCCTTTTTTCCTTTATAGTGCCTAACTTAACAATACACTTATATAATAAAAAAGAGTTAGTGCATATTACGATCAGGATGTTCAGCTTGTTTAATTAATTAGTAATAATCCTTAAAGTTATACTTATTACATAAGCAATATTGACTCCTTAGACTATTCTATACAGCTCTGATGCTAAGGCGCTCCTTGTAACTCTTTTAGATTTTATAGAGCTGTAGGTCACGATGTTGCCTATAAGCGTGAATTTAGAGGCATTGACGTTCCTTTTCTCATTCCTGAGAATAATCACATAGCCGATTTATAAGCTAAGGTCTTTGTTATTAGCAAAGGAGCTATTAATAAAAACATAAAGGGAGGTATTTTTTAGTAAGAAAGGCACGTAGTAAAGTCCATAAGTCTGATTATTAATTTACTACTTAAGCCTCTTGTTAAGCTTTATTACATCATTAGGTTCTGGTTATTAACTTTAGGTAGTAACAGAAAGATCGTAAGAGGCTTTAGGTTGGCAGATAAGAGCAATGTATGTACCTTAAGCCCTCTGCTTAATATATTAAGCTTGATTATCCTGGTTGACTTCTGACAACTTCTTTCCTTATACCTTTTATTATAGGAAGAAGATATTATCGTCAGCTTTACTTAAAATGCAACCATTAAACATCAACGGTATCGATTTCTCTAGGCGTTGCTTTGGCTTTGTAAGAAATCCGGCATTTTTTAATTCAACTTCTTTACGATTAAAGAATTCAGTATTACTAAGGCCTAACGTGTCATTAGTCTGCATTCTAATAAGTCTAAAACAAGAGCTTTCCTTTAAAGAAATGAGTAAACATAGGTCGTAGGTAAAAGTAATTATCTAGAGTTTTTAGTGATAATGATTAAAATACGTTAACTACTAATGCGTGCCTGCTTCTGCTATTCCGTATAGCAGCTTTATTACGACCATAATAACATCTGGCGGGTAGAGGTGTGCAATTTATGCTAGAAGCTTTGCAAGAATTATGCAATTAAGCTTTGTTTGTAATTGCATGTATGCTTAGGTAATATCCCTTAACCAAGCCATAATGCCTTCTCTTTTTAGTGATAGAGCAAGAGCAATAATAAGCCTCTGGCTAGCTCTTTAAATCGTTAGGGACTGCGTAAGGATAACCTCTTTCCTACGGTTGCTATGGCCTTAAATGACACATCGCGATTTTTCATACGGGAAATTGGTTGTTTTGCCCTTAATCTCACGCACTATTTGTAAACTAAAGAGTCTCTTATTTCCATGCTTTTAAGGGTTAAATTGAATAAATTCAAACATATTTCTCGCTAATAGAGCGTTAATCTCGGCCTTATTAGAGAGTTTAAATGGTTCTCCAGGCGTGGTTATCTTTCCTTGCGTATAAAGGTCAATTATAAGTTAAAAATCTGCCTTTTCTTTCTCTATAAGAAAAGCTTCTAGTTAAGGGTATTTCCAAGGTCTTCTACGGCCTCTTTGTGTTGGATTCATAGGGTTATCAGGGTGAGTCTTATGGATAATTTCGTTGGGGGAAGTCTTATGAATAATCTTGTTAATCTTGGCGTTTTCCTAGTCTGGGTTGTTTGGGTATAGGCCTTGCCCTTCTTAGGAGGTTAAAGCTATTCCCGTAGCTTCCTTATTTTTAGCTTGGTTATCCTTATAAGAAGTCTCTGCTTTTAGCAAAGTAATGTATGGCTTGACAACTGTAGATTAAAACTTCATAGGGCTATAAGGCATCTTAATAATATAAGTCTTTTCTTCTATTAAAAGAAGCTTGTATAGACTAGTCCATCCACCTTTCTCATAATAAACTCGTACATTAGAGTTTAAGGGGAGATTATGTGTTAGCAGGGTTATTAGGCTATTTCAAGTGTTAAGGGCATTGTTAACTTGACGCCTTATAAGGCTGCGCCTTGCTTTGTCCATTGCTTTTTAAAGCATCTTAGCTCTCTAAGTGACTTTAAGGCTTAGGGGAAAATCATTTGTCATCCTTAGATATGTTCTAAAGACTAAAAGGGTCGGGATGAGGCCATTTAGGCCAGCAGAGTCGTTGACTGCTTTAACAGCTATCTGAAGCATCTGCTCTTTTAAGAGAAGACTGTAAGCTTTAGTCTTAATAATATTATACGCTCTTTAAAGAGGGGCGTAATATCGCTTAAGTTTTCTAATACTATTGTGTGCTTTAACGGGGACTTTGTTAATGTTAATTAACAATAGTTAAGCCAAATGCCTGAATTCGCTAGAAGCAAAGTTTCTTCCGGCATTATAAACTATCTAGTCTGGGGGACTAAGATATGTGTTAATCTAACATTCCTTAAGGGCGTTCTAGATATCTTAAGCTTTCTATTGTTAGGGTCCAAGAAAGCAAGCAGCTTAAAATAAAGTTGCTAAGTTAATAACATGGAGGACAGGCTTTTTATTAATTTGCATAATATTAACAAGGACCTTATAGTTAAATTTAAGATTGTCTTTAAGAGTGAACTTAAATCTACTTAGAGCCTTAGCGTTCATCTGACATTAGTAACAGGCGTGTGTGATTTTTCCTATATCAGCTCTGTTGAAATCTTCACCGGCCTTAGCGAGAAGGTTATGCAGTTGGTTGATTAAAGGGTGGCTAAATCAACAATAAAGTTAGCGAATTTCTGCTTCTAAGAGCATAAAGACAGCAGGTTCTAGGGAACTAATTATCTACTAAGGATATCTCTATTTTCTAATAATAGGTACTTTCTTTTCTTCTTAAATAAGGAGGTTCTTAAGATTATTAAGCTTAACACCCATTTTATCCATATTCGTGATAAAATATAGGAAAGGCATGGCACTATTAAGAACATAGAAAGAAATTATACTAAAGATTATAGGAAGCTTTAAAATGCCATTTAAGGTCGCACTTCCGGCACTAAAGTTGATGGTTCTCTGGTTAGAAGAAGGCTTAATTGTAAGGTCTGTTATAAGGCGTATTAAGGCTTTGACTTAACCTTAGCTAGCAGTTAAAATTCCGGCTGCTTTAGTATCTAGAAGGATACCGTAAAACGTTTCCACGGTATATCGTGAATCCACGAGAAATACCTGCTTTTATGTGGTTTCATTGGTATTACGGTCGTAAGGGTCTTTAATAAATAACGCGTGTTTAAAGGCGTTATCTTGCAGGAAATTCACGGTTAAGGCAGAAAAGAAAGGGGGATTAAGTGCTTGTATAAAGAAAGTTATGAACGTGAGGGTTTCTTATGCTTCTCCATCGCTTTATGCTTTTTCTTCTTTAGAGGCAACGAATGCTGCGTTTTAGGCAGCTTTTTCGTGTTTATCCTTATCCCTGCTGTCCAGGGGTAATAACTCTTTGTCTTTACCTTTAAATGCTTGCAAGAATGCATAAAATTAGCGTTTAGAAGGAGGGGATTTATGCCTTTGGTTGCTCTACTAAGTTTCTTTTGCTTTCTTTTGTTTAGAGATAGGATGGTTGGTTAACTAACATCCTTCTTTGCAATAAATAAAGCATTTCTTAGATCTAGCTTTATTTTAGGGTTAGGAAGCTTGTGAATATCGTCAGTTGGTAAACAAGACTATGTTAGTGCTTAGGGTAGTGTTTTAAGGTTAATACTTGCTTTCTCTTATAATCCATTAGCTTGTGGATGATTTCAAAACAGGTTCTATTATATCTTTTATTGTAAGGCAGCGGCGAATATCACCAACTACGCCTTTATAGGTATTGGTTCGGACGTAGGTTATTTAGTTGAATTTGGGGCTATCTTAAACAGATATTTCCAGTTAGCGCCTAAGGATTATATCTTTCTCAGAGGGGGGGTAAAGACTATTAAATAGGTCTAAGAGCTGTTAAATCATTAATTCCAAACATTTAAGTTTAGTCTTCATTGGATTTTCAGCTGTGACGCAATAAAACTTTATCTCTTGAAATTATGTTTAGTAGAATTTTCGATTTTCTTTGGTCTTAAAGTTTTTCTTTATCTGCTTAGTCATTATGTCAAATAAAATGAGTCTTCCGCTAAATTTCTTAAGGTAATACTTATAGGTATTGCCTGTAAGCATTATTAACAGTGTAAACGGGTATAACTTAGGCGAAATTCCTTGTGCTATGTAGATATCCTTAAAGATTAGGACTTTAGGATATATAAAGTCAAAAAGTGCTCCAGAATACTTGTTTTCCTTATTATAAACTCTAGTAAGGGAGTTTAAGGCTTTTTGGTCTATATTAGTGATTTTCTTTAATATAGTTTGTTATTTTAAGGGAGAGGGGATTATTATTTTTATTGTTATTTCTTTAGTAGGAGGGTTAGGAGGGTTAGGGGGAGGTAAGGTTATTATCAATATTGACGTGTTAATGGTGTTGTTTCCTGTTAGGAGCTTTCCATCAGGAAAAAAGACAGAATTATCCATACTAACCAAATTAGCAAGTATATAGTTGATTAGTCTTTATAATCCCTCTTGCATGTCAATTCCTCGATCTCAAAGAATATCTCAAAGTACTTATTAGACCTTAGGGGTAATCTTCTTAAAAATGTCGGCATTCTATCCTTTAAAGTCTTCTTAGTATGTGAACAAAAACCTAGTACCTTGCTAGTTACTAGATTTATACTAGTTGATATAGTAGGCAAATTTGTTGTAAAGTTCGGAAGTTATAGCTTTTTCAGGGTTAATTTATTCATTAGCTTTGGCCCATTTCTCTATAAAGTAGTTAGAATACTTCTGAAGTTTTATAGGAAGGGTGTCTTAGATGGGTTAATTAGCTCTAGTGGTAGAAGTTAAAGCCATTTTTAGTGTTTTCTCTGTAATAGACAGCGAAGAAGATACTTTAATCGTAGACTAGTAGTAAATCGATAATAAGGGGTAAATTCCATAAAGAAACTTCTTAATAATTATAGATAAGTAGCAAAAGTTAATAATAATAGAAAAAGTTGCTTTTAGGTAGCACAAACAACGGATTCTATGTAATTAAGTGAATAAGTGCATTATATCAGAAGTTCGTCTCTTTTGTTAATTCCTAGCCAATCTGTAGTTATAACAACCACTGATTAGTGATGGTTTCACAGGGTGTGATTGCTATAGTAATCACTTAGGGGGGGTAACAAAGGTCTGATTTCTATATTCTTGTAATTATTTAAAGGGAAAAGAGGGGGATAATGCAGAAGTGTGGTGTTGTGGCTACAGTACTGCCCTAGGTTACATGACATAGTGATCCAGCCAATCAGGGCACGCGCATCGTGCGTATAACCCACAATTCCCGGTTACTATCGTGTATCCCTTCCATCCTTAAGACGAGCGATTCCAACAATTATAAATCCACATAAAATACCTGCTTTTATATAGTTTTATCGGTATTATAGTCGTAAGGGTCTTTAATAAATAACGCGTGTTTAAAGGCATTATCTTGCAAGAAATTCACAGTTAAGGCAGAAAAGAGAGGGGAATTAGGTGCTTATATAAAGAAAGTTATAAATATAAGGGTTTCTTATGCTTTTTTATTATTTTATGCCTTTTCTTTTTTAAATATATTAAATACTACATTTTAAGCAGCCTTTTTATATTTATTCTTATTCCTGCTATCTAGGGGTAATAACTCTTTATCTTTACCTTTAAATACTTATAAGAATATGTGAAATTAGCGTTTAGAAGGAGGGGATTTATGCCTTTAGTTACTTTACTAAGTTTCTTTTGCTTTCTTTTATTTAGAGACAGGATAATTAGTTAACTAATATCCTTCTTTATAATAGATAAAGCATTTTTTAAATCTAGCTTTATTTTAGGGTTAGAAAGCTTATAAATATTATTAGTTAATAAATAAGACTATATTAGTATTTAGGATAGTGTTTTAAGGTTAATACTTACTTTCTCTTGCAATCTATTAGCTTATAAATAATTTTAAAACAGGTTTTATTATATTTTTTATTATAAGGCAGTAGTAAATATTACTAACTATGCCTTTATAGGTATTAGTTCAGACATAGGTTATCTGGTTAAATTTAGGGCTATCTTAAATAGATATTTTTAGTTAGTACCTAAGGATTATATCTTTCTTAAAAGGGGAGTAAAGATTATTAAATAGGTCTAAGAGCTATTAAATTATTAATTCTAAACATTTAAGTTTAGTCTTTATTAGATTTTTAGCTATAATATAATAAAACTTTATCTCTTAAAATTATATTTAGTAGAATTTTTAATTTTCTTTAGTCTTAAAGTTTTCCTTTATTTACTTACTTATTATATTAAATAAAATAAGTCTTTTACTAAATTTCTTAAGGTAATACTTATAGGTATTACCTATAAGTATTATTAATAGTATAAACAGGTATAACTTAGGCAAAATTCCTTATACTATATAAATATCCTTAAAGATTAGTACTTTAGGATATATAAAGTTAAAAAGTATTCTAGAATACTTATTTTCCTTATTATAAACTCTAGTAAGAGAGTTTAAGGCTTTTTAGTTTATATTAGTAATTTCCTTTAATATAGTTTGTTATTTTAAGGGAGAGAGGATTATTATTTTTATTATTATTTTTTTAGTAAAAGGGTTAAAAGGGTTAGGGGGGGGTGAGGTTATTATTAATATTAATGTGTTAATAGTGTTGTTTCCTGTTAGGAGCTTTCTATTAAAAAAGAAAATAAAATTATTTATACTATCTAAATTAGTAAGTATATGGTTAATTAGTCTTTATAATCCTTTTTATATATTAATTTCTGAATCTTAAAGAATATCTTAAAGTACTTATCAGACCTTAGGGGTAATCTTCTTAAAAATATTAGCATTCTATCCTTTAAAGTCTTCTTAGTATATAAACAGAAACCTAGTACCTTATTAGTTACTAGATTTATACTAGTTAATATAATAGGCAAATTTATTATAAAGTTTGGAAGTTATAGCTTTTTTAGGGTTAATTTATTTATTAGCTTTAGCCTATTTTTCCATAAAGTAGTTAGAATACTTTTAGAGTTTTACAGGAAGGGAGTCTTAAATAGGTTAATTAGCTCTAGTAGTAGAAGTTAAATCCATTTTCAGTGTTTTCTTTATAATAAATAGTAAAGAAAATACTTCAATTATAGACTAGTAGTAAATTAATAATAAGGGGTAAATTCCATAAAGAAACTTTCTTAATAATTATAAATAAGTAATAAAAGTTAATAATAATAAAAAAAGTTGCTTTTAGGTAGTATAAATAATAAATTCTGTGTAATTAAGTGAATAAGTGCATTATATCAGAAGTTTGTCTCTTCTGTTAATTCCTAGCCAATCTGTAGTTATAATAACTACTAATTAGTAATGGTTTCACAGGGTATGATTACTATAGTAATAATGTAAGGGGGGGGTAACAAAGGTCTGATTTCTATATTATTCTTATTATTTAAAGGGAAAAGAGGGGGATAATATAGAAGTATAGTATTGTGGCCATAGTACTACCCTAGGTCACATAACATAGTAATCCAGCTAACTAGGGCACGCGCATCGTGCGTACGACCTATAATTCCCGATTATTATCGTGTATCCCTTCCATCCTTAATACGAGCGATTCCAACAGTAACTCTTACTTAGGCTATATTTTCCTTTTATTTCCTCCCTGCTTTAGTAAATATAATAACTATATCTTTACTTTATAGTTAGTATACTACTATTACCTTCTCTATACTAATAGTGCTATTTACTGCCTTTATAATCTCCCTTAGTAGTTTATTTCTAACTACCTTACTAATAGTGTTTCCTTTTATTATTACTTTCTAGTAATAGCAGGCTAGTATTGCTATGCCCTTTATTTAGGCTAAAGGGATTATTATATTTTGCCTTATAACTCTATAAGCTATAATAATTACTTAAGTTCTCTTAACTATTATTTTATCCTAGGAATAGCCTTTATTACCTCCTTAACTGCCTTTTTAACCATGGTTTCTACCTTACTATTAACTATATTTATAATTAAAGCCTATAGGCCTTCTATACTAGTTCTTATTTAGGCTATTTCCCTGCTTATATTTATAGCAATCTATATAAAAGATCTAATAAAAGCCTATACTTTTGTTATTTCTACCTTTAAAATAACTTTTATTATTAATTCCTTTAGTAATTTTATTTTATTCTTTAATTTTTCCTATGCTACTACTACTTTAGTATTCTCTTTTTAATACTATATTTCTTCCTAAATAGTGCCTTGTCCTTTATTAGTTATAAATCCATATAAACATTCTTTAATTATTATACCTTTTGGAATCGCTCGTATGGATGATAGAAGGGATACGCCATATTAACCAGGAATTATAGGTTGTATACAGAATATACACACCCTAATTAGCTGGATTATAGGTTATATAACCTGGGGCTATAAGAAATTACTTGCTTTAAAAATATAAAAAAAAACTTCTAAAAACACTGCAGATATAACGCGGTATTACGCCTAAAACGGAAAAGAAGCATGGAATTAGATTTCTTATTATTAATTACCCCCCTTAGTAATAGCATATTATATAAAGAAAGTAAGCAGTATAAGGGGTATAATAATTAATAAATTTTTACATAGATCCGTAACTAATAAAGGACAGGGTAATACTTAGGAAGAAATATAGCTTTAAGGAGAGAATCTTAAAGTAATAATAGTATAAGAAAAACTAAAGAATAAAATAAAATTACTAAAGGAATTAATAATAAAAGTTATTTTAAAGGTAAAAATAATAAAAGTATAAGCTTTTATTAGAATTATTATATAAATTACTATAGATATAAAAGGGGAAATAGCCTAAATAAGAACTAGCATAAAAGGCCTATAAGCTTTAATTATAAAAGTAGTTAATAGTAAGGTAAAAACCATAGTTAAGAAAGTAGTTAAAGAGGTAATAAAGGCTATTCTTAGGACTAGATTAGTAGTTAAAGGGACTTAGGTAACTATTATAGCTTATAGAGTTATAAGGCAGAATATAATAATCCCTTTAGCCTAAATAGAGAGTATAGTAATACTAGCCTGCTATTACTAAAAAGTAATAGTAAAGGAAAATACTATTAGTAAGGCAATTAGGAATAAAGTGCTAAGGGAGATTATAAAGGCAGTAAATAGTACTATTAATATAAAGGAAATAGTAGTAGCATACTAACTATAGAGTAGAGATATAGTTATTATGTTTATTAAAGTAGGGAGGAAATAAAAGGAAAATATAGCTTAAGTAAGAGTTGCCTTTAAACCTAAGGCAAAAGTAAATAGGAAAATGTTTAGTATAATTATTAAGGGATTCCTAATATAATTAATAAACTATATTATAATTAAGGATATAAGGAAGAATATTAAAAAGGAGAATAGTTTAAATATAGTAAAAATAATAGTATAAAAGCTAAAAAGAATAATAATAAGGGCACTACTAGTAGTTAGTATTAAGGGCACTAAGGCAGTAAACCGCCTATGCTATAGGGGAATAGTATACTAAGTAGAGATTTTTAATACTAAGCTATATAATAAGATAATCTACCTAAAGCAATATTATAACTACTATAAGATTAGGCATATTACTAAATACTATAAGGAGGAAGCAAAATGCAGTAGGTATACTACTAGAAAATACCCTAAGGAAGAAAGGACTTACCTAATATTAATAAGTAAGGTATAGGAGAAATACTTAAATTATATAGGGGTATATCTAGTATAGTCTTAGCTATACTTAGTAAGTAATAATAAATAGCAGTAGGCTAGGGAGGCTTATACCATAAGGCTGTTGTTTTTCTGCAACTATTAGCTAGAGGTTATAATAGCTATTATAAGCAAGGGTTATTATAAAGAAGAGACTAGGGGACTAATAGAGAGGTAGTTAAGAGAAAGGAGTATATAACTAAAAGGCCCTTTTATAAGATAAACCTATAAGCTATAATTAGAATAATAAAGACCGGCAGAGGAAGGCATAATGCTAGCCTTTTTATAATTAATAAGAGGGTAAAATAATACTAGAGCTAGCCTAACCAGGGTGCTCTAAAGCACACAATAAAGTATATAATTAAGGTTATATACTAGAATATATAAAAGAAAAGTAATCTAGTATATTTAGTATTAAGGCATAACATTAGCCCTAAGGTAATAGCTATCTAGGAACTAGGAGGTTATAATAGTATACTACTAAATCTATCTTAAGGGCACTATATATTAGCAGTATATAGCAAAAGAATAGTAATTTATATATATTAAAAGGTTAAGATAAGACTTTAGACTATAGGGAGGGGGGAGGATTAGTATAGTATTAAGCTATATAAAGTAAAGGTATATAACATTTATTCCTTAGCTTATAAAAGGGAGTGGCAGATACCTTTATAATACTTTACTAATACCTAGGCAAAGGGCTAGAGTGTGTTTATAGGGGACTTTAACTAACACTACCCCTTATAGGATAAATTCAGCTAAATCTCTTAAGGGTATAATAAGATATTGAAATTTATAACAAGGTAGTAACTCGGCCTAGCTATACTATTTAAGAAAGTAATAAGAAGAGAATATAGTAGTAGGAATAGTACTATTAACTATATGTAAACTACTTATAATATTAGTGTTAAATTCATTAGGCTAGTGGAAATTGCTAAATCTAACTATATGCCTTAGCTTATTAGTATTAGAATAAGTAAGGAATTAAGCAATAGCCTAGGATTAGTCTAGGGTTAGAGAATAGTAAATAAGAACCTTATTATAGTAAAGGCTTTAAACAGGCTTAGAAAGGAGGGGTTAAAGCTCCTGCTATATAACTAATAGGAAATTAATAACTATGCGCAATAGCTTACCTAATAACTTATAGAAATAGCTAATATAGCAGCACCTAAATAACCTTAAGGGCATAGTAAACTATAGCCTTAGTAAAATAAAAGGGTAAAGGATGTAATAGTAAAGGTAAGATATGCTAATAGGCAGTAGTAGTATTAATAAACATAGGAATTATAGCAGGCCTTAATAGAAGCTATAGAAAAATAAAATTATATAATCTTAGAGAAGAAAAGAAGTAGTTAGTAATAAGTAGTTAGTAAGTTATTTAGATCTAAAGGGAGCCTCTAGACCTTAAAGCGCTAGGCCTAGCTATAGAGTAGACTTTTTCTTAAGATATAATAAGTCCTACTACTAACTTAGCTAGGAGATAATAGCAGGGAGGAGATAGTAGAGGTTATATATAAGGGTAAGGTAAAGGCATTTGTAAAGAGATTCTTTCCTTTATCTGCAGCTAGGGCTCTAGGTCTAGAGATAGAAGTAGAGATAAGATATTATAATAATAATTAGGTAGTTTCTATGTTTATAAAGGAGGAAATTAAAGAAGTTATAAAGAATATAGTAAGTTAAAAAGCCTTAAAGCTAGACAAGCTGCTAATAGGTTTCCTTAAGCTATATAAAGCAGCCCTAATATTATGTTTAACATGCCTTATAAATATATATTATAGTTTAAGACACTATTTAGCTACCTTCTAGTAAGTAAAGGTAGTAGTTCTATATAAACCTAGGAAAACCCCTAAAGAGTTTGGCAGACTAGGGGAATAAAGGCTAATATTACTACTAAATATAATAGGAAAAGTAATTAAAAGAGCTATTATAAGGAGGATTACTATTATAGTAAAGGAAGGCTATATACTACTAGATATATAAATAGGCAATAGAGCTAGTAGGTTAATAAAGATAGTACTAAGTATACTAAAAGAGGTTATAAGGATGGCGTAGTATGACTAGGGGATAGTATTATTATTACAGCTAGATATTACCAGGGCGTTTAACACTGTTAGCTATAAACAATTAATCTGTACTATAAAGGAGTTAGAACTACTAAGGTAAATAACTAAATAGGCATAGGGCTTTATATTAAGAAGAAGAGTATAATTAGCGTTTAATGGTTGTATTACTAAGGAAATCTAAGTTACTATAGGGGTTCTGCAAGGGTTGCTAGCATCTTTTATCCTCTTCTTGCTCTATATTATACTATTATATTAAAGACTAGTAGTAGTAGAATTAATATTAATGTTAGGGTTCTTAGATAATATAAACATTATAGTATATAGAAAAACAGTAGAAAAGACTAAAGTATAACTAGAAAGAGCCTAGAGAATATATAAGGAGTAGTTAAAGAAATATAAGCTAAGGTTTAACCTAAGAAAGAGTAAACTAATGCACTTTATAAGGAAGAGGCAGGTAATTATAATAACAATCTAACTTAAAAGAATAATAATATAACCGATATAATTAGTATAATTCCTAGGGGTTTAAATTTACTAGAAGCTTTATTAGTTAACTTATATAGAGAAGGTGAATACTAAATTATTACAGTAGAAGTTAGCACTTATAGCACTAGCTGCGTTTATATAGGGATATTAACTAAAGTGTGTAAGATCCCTTTATATATAGGTAATAATAAGCATAATAGCTTATAAAGCTAGGATATATTATACTTATAGCAAGTTAAAAGGGGTAGTATAAGGGGTAGTAAAGGTATTTATAAGGGAACAGAATAAATGCTTAAAGCAGGTTATAGGGGCATATAAGGCAACACTAGTAATACTCTTAGAGATAGAAGCAGTAGTACTACTAGTGGATCTATACTTTAATTACATTAAGTAATAATTCTATTAAAGACTTAAGAATAGCAGCATAGGTAAGAAGATATAATAAGCATGCAATTTAATAGTATTATAGCTATAATACTAAGGAAGAGGCCGCTAATACAATCACTATAAGGCGTTTCCTAATACCCCCCCCCCTCCTTAGCAGCCTTATAGCTATATAGGAATTAGAGAGGAAGTAGGAAAAATAGTAAATATAATAAAGGCATAAGGATTAAGTAAGAAGAAAACGGGTAAAAGTAATAGTAATAAATAAGAAACCTAACTTTAAAAGTATAAAAAAGATAGTAAGGCTTTATAATAGCCTACTAAAGTATAAATCTGTAGCCTTAGTGCAGCTTTAAATAGAAAAAATAAGGCTAAATACCTTTCTTTATAACAGATAAGTACCTAAGGTAATATTACTAATATATTAATGCTAGGGAGGAAATAAGAATATTTACTACCTTATCCTGTTATGCCTAGAACATAACTATTTAAGGCTAATCCTAGTAGTGCCTATAATAAGAGACCTATGGGAACTTAAAGCAGTACTTAATAATAAGAAGCTAGTACTAAATATTATAAAGTAGGTGCTCTTAACTAGGTAACTTTAGTAGTATAGGTTAGCGGAGGAGCTTTACAAGGCGTAGTAGATATACAATATTAAGGCTAAGAATGGGACTAGAGGTGACGGAAATAACAGAATAAAGGAGGAAGAGCTGGATTAGAAGGGGAGGTGCTTATAGGGGGTTTTTACTAATATACTAACCTTTTATATAAAGTATGACTATACTTCTGTTATTATCTGTAGTTCCGGGGGAACTAGTAGATATCTTATATTAATAGTTAAAAATAAGAAAGACTTTATATTAAAGGCTTAGCAGGAGCTATATAGAAGAATATGGGTTTTCTCCCCTATCTTAGGGTTTTTCCTATATTAAGAAGTTAGTTGATGAACTAGTTAGTGGCTCTAGCTACCTAGCGTATATGAATAATAACCTGGGGCTATACTATAGCTATAACACTATGGCTCTGTATTATAGCATACTTCTTCCCCTTTTTTAGAGATATAAATAAATTAATTATTAAACCCCCCCCTTATATTTATACTATAATATACTTATAACCTAAGCGTTATTAACACTAATTAGTAGTTACTAATAACTATAGATTTACTAGGTTATACCTAGAAGAGATTTATTTAAATGCTTTTACTTATATAACTATAAGAAATTCTAATGTTATGCTAATTAAAGGATTATTTCTTTAATTATTAACTGTTAAATTATTTATAATTATAAGAAGACTTATTTTTTATAAATCTTCTTCTTTATTATTAACTATTACTTATTTATAATTAAAACTAGATCTTTATTATTATTTATAAAGAACTAATGCTAACTGCTTTAATTAGTATTAAACATAAAGCTTAACTTAAAAATACTAAGATATCTTCTAGTTAAGGAAAAATAAATAATTTTAATAAATAGCTTTAAAAGAATATTTATAAAAAAGAACTTCTAAAGAGTACCGTTTCCTAAAAACTTTATAAGTACTATCTAATTTTATCCTTAAATTAGACTAAGTTAGTTAATAATATTAATATTAATATAGCTACTAAACAACAGATTAATAACCATATTATATATACAATTAACTACTATATTCTTAATAAAGGAAAAGGGTATAATCTCCTTATTAACTTTTAGTAAGATTATAAAAATTAAATAAAGGATACTTTTAATAAAATTAATAATAACCTTAAGTATACCCTTTATAATTACCTTAATAATAATAATATTAAAACAGCTAGAGAATTAAGATTAAATGTTTCTAAAGATTTTATTAATATTTTAAATATTAACCCTAATATAAAATATAAACCTTTACTAGAAAAAGTAGCTAGAAAAGGAAAAGAAACTTAATAACTAGAATTTTTTAATAATAAGGATTTTAATAATATTAAAGATTTTTATTTAACTAAAGACCTTTAACTAGAACTATAAACCCTAACTAAAATACTTTCTAATAGTAATTAAAAAGCTCTTAATACTTTTAAGAGACTTTACTAAAAAAAAGAATAATATTCTAAAAAAGTATATAACTTTATTAATAAAAAGTTATTATATTTTAAAGAGAAATATTCTTAAGTAGGAGTTTCCCCCTTACTTTACTTAAAAGCCTTCTTTATTATACTTTAAGGTAAAGCTTATATATACTTTTTTAAATACTTTAGAGTAAAGATAATTCTATTTAAGGAAATAACTTAAAATATTAGGAATTACTTTGAAACACCTAAGAATAAGAGCTTTTATAAAATATAATTTACTAATCTATGCCTTTATTATATTATTATAAAATATCTAATAAAGAATAAGTTAAAATACTTAAAAATCCTTCTTAACTAACTTATAAAGATATTTAATAGTCTTTATAACCCTCTTAAATAAGATATAATTTTTCTTTATTAAGTATAATAAGTAATAGAAAATAATAATAATTTTTATAATATAAAATTCAGAAATATACTAACCTTTAAAGGATTTATTAGTAATCTTTAAAATTACCTCTTAGTAATAAATATACTACTAACCTCTATAAGTCAGTTACTAATAACTACTAATAATAATCTAAATGCCCTTATTACCTAGTCTATAGACTAAAATACTAATATAGTAATGTTTACAGACTAATACTATTTATAAGCTATATATTATAAAAAACCTTAAGCTAGAGCAAGCTTAAAAAAATACTTTATTTACTATAAAGAAAAATACTAGTTAACTAACTATCCTGCCTTTAAGCAAAAGAAAGTAAAAGTAATTTAATAAAATAATAAAAAACACTAAAAACTACCCTTTAAATGCTAATACTATGCATTCCTATAGGCCTATAAGGGCGAAATAGCTTAACTTACTGCTACTAATAATAGCAGTAAGAATAAATACAAAAAAGCTACTTAGAATGCTACTTTCCTTACTACTAATAAAAAAGAGAAACTAAATAATAAAGAGGCTTATAATACTCTTTCCTTTATAGTATTCTTTATATAAGCACTAAATCCCTTACTTTTTTCCTAATTAACTATAAACTTCTTATAGGATAATGCTTTTAAATATACTTTATTTCTTAAAGACCCTTATAACTATAATACTAATAAATAACCTTAATAATACATATATCTTATAGATATAAGATATATAGTGGATATATTTTATAGTATACTCCTGAATATAAAAGTATTAGGAATTTTAATTACTAGCTAAGGCTAAGTTAATGCTCTAATAAAAATTATAAAGAACCTTATAATTAAGTATTTCTCTAACTAAAGAACTATTACCTTTAGAGCTAGTATTATAACTTTAACTAGTATTTTAAAGCTTTTAATAATTTTTAGTATAATACCTTTTTATATGCTTAATAGTACTATACTATTTTTATATTTTATTATAAATATAGATAAAATAGGTGTTAAACTTAATAATCTTAAGAATCTTTTAATTTAAAGAAATAAGAAAGTACTTATTATTAGGAAATAAGGATATTCTTAGTAGATAGCTAGTTCTTAAGAACCTGCTATTTTTATGCTTTTTAAAACTAAAATCTATTAATTTTATTATTAATTTAGTTATCTGTTAATTAACTAATTAAATAACCTTCTTACTAGGGCTGGTAAAGAATTTAATAAGGCTAATATAGGGAAAATCACATATACTTGCTATTAATACTAAATAAATACAAAAGCTCAAAGTAGATTTAAATTTACTCTTAAAGATAATATTAAATTTAATTACAAGGTTCTTATTAATATTATGTAAATTAATAAGAAGCCGGTCCTATACATTAGAGATTTAGTAATATTATTTTAAGCTGCTTGCTTTCTTAGACCCTAATAATAAAAAGCTTAAGATATCTAGAATGCCCTTAAAGAGTACTAAATTAATATATATTTTAGACCCCTGGACTAAATAGTTTATAATACTAAAAGAAACTTTGCTTTTAGTAAATTTAGGTATTTAGCTTAACTATTATTAATTAATATTAATAAAGTCCCTATTAAGGCTTATAATAGTATTAGAAAACTTAAGTAATATTATACCCCTTTTTGCAGAGCATATAATATTATTAAGACTAAAGCTAATAGTTTTCTCTTAAAAGAGTAAATACTTTAAATAGCTATTAAAGCAGTTAATAACTCTACTAGTTTAAATAGTCTTATTCCTACCCTCTTAGTTTTTAAAACCTATTTAAGGATAATAAATAATTCTCCTTTAAGCTTTATAGTTACCTAAAGAGCTAAGATACTTTAAAAAGTAATAGATAAAGCAAGATATAGTCTTATAAAGCACTAAGTCTATAATACTCTAAATACCTATAATAGCCTAATAACCCTACCTATATATACTCTTCCTTTAAATTCTAATATATAAGTTTATTATAAAAAAGGCAGATAAACTAGCCCTTATAAGCTTCTCTTAATAAAAGGAAAGACTTATATTATTAAGATACCTTATAGCCCTATAAAGTTTTAATCTATAGTTATTAAACTATATATAACCTTACTAAAGGTGGAATTTTCTTATAAGAAAGACCTAGTTTAAGATAATAAACCCTTAAGTTCCTAAGAAAGGCAAGGCTATAGCTTAAACAACTAAGGGTAAAAAGATGCTAAAATTAATAAAACTTATAAAAATCTAACTAATAAAGTAATAATTCTACTATAAAGAGAATATAAAAGACCCCAGAAAAACCCTTAAGTAAAGGCTTTTCTTACTAAAAAAGAAAAAGCTAACTTTTAACTTATAATTAACCTTTATATATAAAGAAAAATAAATATACCTAGTAAACCTTTTAAACTTTCTAATAAAGCAGAAATTAATGCTTTACTAGCTAGGAATATATTTAAATTTGTAAAATTTAACTTATAAAGGTATAGAGGCAAAAGACTTTTTAGCTTATAAATAGTAAGAGAAGTTAAAGGTAAGGTAATTAACTCCCTATATAAAAAGTTATAATATATTATTTAAGGCTATAGTAACTAAGGAAAAGAAGTTATTCTTATATAATCCTTAATAATATAAAAAGCTAGTTAAAGGCTTATTATTACTCTTACTTTATTATTAAAAAGAGAAGGTATTATAGCTTAGTTAAGGGATATTACCTAAGCATATATATAGTTATAAACAAAGCTTAATTATATAATTCTTATAAAGCTTTTAGTATAAATTACATACCTTTACCTGCTAAACGTTATTATAGTTATAATTAAGCTGCTATATAGAATAGTAGAGGCTAGTATATATTAATAGTTAATGTATTTTAATTATTATTATTAGAGACTACAGATAATAACCTTTATATATAACCCTTATTTTCTTATTTTTTCTAGTAAAAGCTTATGTTTTAGAATTATTAAAATGCAGACTAATAATACCTTAGGACTTAGTAATGCTAAGTTTTTTAATTATAAAGAGGTTAAGTTAAAAAACGTTAAATTCCTTATAAAGCTAAAAGAGAGATTAATAATTTTAATACTATTAATATTTAATAGTTATATTTTAAGCGAAGTTAATAATAATACCTTCTTTTTATAATAAAAGGCATAAGGAAGGAAGCTATTATAAGTTAATAACCTAACTAACTAAGCAAAATATATTAAATAGTAAGTATAAGGAGCATATATTACTTTAATATATTAACCTAAAGCATCTTATAATCTTTCTATTACTACCTAAGTTTAATATCCAGGATCTAATAATATTTTAAGGCTTAATAAAAGACTTTAATAGCAAATTAATAATTAAGACCATGGACTTTAATATATATCTCTCTTACTAAAAAACACTGCTTTTTATATCTTTATTAATAGTTCTTTTGTAAATAATAAAGACCTTAGCTCTTAACTAGGCTATATAATTATTCTAGGCAATAAAAGGAAGGATAATAATACCTTTAAATTTACCCTTAAAGGAAATATTATAATATATAGCTTAATTAAATTTAAGAGAGTTATAAGGAGTGCCTTAGCTTTTAAGCTATATAGGATGGTTTAAGGTGTTAATATTGCCTATATAATAAGCACTACTCTAAATATTATTACTAACTAAATTAATAAGCTAAGAATCCTAATAATTATATATACTAACTCTTTCTTATTATATAAGTATATTATTAAGCTAGGAATAATAAAGGAAAAAAGGCTAATAATTAATATTATAGCTTTATAATAGTTATATAAAAGGAGGAAAGTAGCTAAGATATACTAGATTAATAGTAATAATAATTCTATAAATATAATAATAAAAGCTTTACTAAATAAAGCTATTAAGACCTTTATAATAAAGAATAAAGCCTAAATTCGTATAAAAGGATGGGTTAAAAGACCTATTGTGAGAATTACTATAAGAGCCGCTGCTAGAGCTACTAAAGAATAAAAAAGTCCTAATTCCTTACTAAAGTTAATAGCAAATTAAGCGCCTAATAAAGAGTTTAAATTTAACAAATTTAAACGTGATTATAAGCGCCTAATTTAGTAGGATTAAATGCAGGAATTATACCCTTTGGCCTCCCCCCCTATAATACTCTTTGCCTTTACAACCATTTGTCCTAGACTAACAAAAGTTATTTATTTAAAGGATGTTTTTTTAATTTATTACCAGTTTATTAATATCTGATTATTTAGGGCGTTTTATGCATTCTTTTAAAGCGATTTCTCTTCTTCTTTAATAAAGAGAGAATTTATAAGTATTAGAGTCGCTTATATAAATAATAAAAGAAATATGCCATATTAACTAGGAATTATAGGTTGTATATAAAATGCATACACCCTAATTGGCTACATTACAGGTTATATAACCTGGGGCTGTACTATAGCTATAACACTATGGCTCTGCATTATAGCCTGCTTCTTCCCCTCTTTTAGAGATATAAATAAATTAATTATTAAACCCCCCCCTTATATTTGTGCTGCAGCATACTTATAACCTGAGCGTTACTAACAATACCCTTTATACTGCTTACTCCCCTTATATAATATGCTATTACTAGGGGGGTAATTAATAATAAGGAATCTAATTCTATGCTTCTTTTTTGTTTTAGGCGTAATACCGCGTCGTATCCGCGGTATCGGCTTTTTTCTTCATTATGTTATATATATACTTTACTATCTTACTACTATTTTCCTTTTATAATTTATTATAATGTATTATATATTAAAGTTCCTTTTCGTACCTAGGAATTCTCTAATTTATTATAGCCTTTTTACTTTACTAAGTATTTACGCTGCTTGCCTTAATACTTATATATTATAATTTACTTAACCTTATATAATATTTAGTTATAAATAAGTAGCTGTAATATTATTATAGCCTTATTAGGATTTAGACCTTTATATGGCTCTAAACTTATAATATTAAATACATTATATAAGCGTATATTATCTAAAAGCTTTAAATAATATGCTAATTTATATGCGCCTACTTTCTCTAAAACCTTAAAAGGTCTTAAATACTTTACTATAAGCTTCTTACTTAGTTATTAAAGGTTAATATTCTTAGTTAATAAAAGTATATAATTACCTAGTAAAAAACTTATTAAGCCTTTTTTCTTATTATAGTGCTTTATATACTATTTTTAAGTTATATATAGTAGCTGCTTAGTTACCTTATATTATTATTATAATTCTTATACTCTTATATTTACTTATGTATTTATAATATCTATTGCCTTTATAATATAGTCTAGGCCTCTTAGCTAGTAACCTTATAATAACTCTACTAAAGAGTAGCTATAAGCTAAGTGCTTACTAGTATTATAGGTATATTAAGCTAAATATAAGTAGTCTTTCTAGTTTATTTACTTTTATACCCTAAATACTTTAAGATAGTACTCTAGAACTTAATTAACTCTTTTTATTTATTTATTTATTTATAAGTAAAAAGTAGTACGAAGTAGTTGCTTAGTTACTAGTAAGTAGTAAAAGGTTTTTTAAAAACTACTAATAAATATTATTCCTTTATTTAAAATAATTCCTTTTAGCATATTATAGTCCTTAAATATATATTTAAGGAAGATAATAGTAAGATTACTACTTATTATCCTTATAGATATAGCTATATATAGTATATATTTTAAGAATTAATCTATAATAATAAGAATTATATTATGCTTCTTTTTACTAGCTTATTTTATTAAAGGAAGGCTAGTAATAAAGTCTATAAAAAGCTCTTAAAAAGGTTTACTAAAAATTAATAATATAGCTAACTTACTATAAGGTTAGTATAACCTAGGCTTATTAACTTAATAGTTTAAGTATATGCTTATATAGTTTTTTATATCTGTCGGAATCGCTTGTATGAATGATAGAAGGGATACGCCGTATTAACTAGAAATTATAGGTTACATATAAAATGCACACACCCTAATTGGCTGGATTATAGGTTATATAACCTGGGGGCTGTACTATAGCTATAACACTATACCTTTGCATTATAGCCTGCTTCTTCCCCTCTTTTAGAGATATAAATAAATTAATTATTAAACCCCCCCCCCTTATATTTATACTATAGCATACTTATAACCTAAGTATTACTAATACTAATTAGTAGTTGCTAATAACTATAGATTTACTAGGTTATACCTAGAAGAGACTTATCTAAATGCTTTTACTTATATAACTATAAGAAATTCTAACATTATGCTAACTAAAGGATTATTTCTTTAATTATTAATTATTAAATTATCTATAATTATAAGAAGACTTATTTCTTATAGATCTTCTCCTTTATTATTAACTATTACTTATTTATAATTAAAACCAGATCTTTACTATTATTTATAGAGAATTAACTAATACTAACAGCTTTAATTAGTATTAAACACAAAGCTTAACTCAAAAACACTAAGATATCTTCTAGTAAAGGAAAAATAAATGATTTTAATAAACAGCTTTAAAAGGATATCTATAAAAAAGAACTTCTAAAGAGCACTCTTCCCTAAAAACTTTATAAGCACTATTTAATTTTATCCTAAAATTAAACTAAGTTAGTTAACAATATTAATGTTAATACAGCTACTAAACAACAGATTAATAACTATATTATATATACAATTAACTACTACATTCTTAACAAAGGAAAAGGGCGTAATCTTCTTATTAACTTCTAGCAGGACTATAAAAATTAAACTAAGGATACTTTTAATAGAAGCAATACTAACCTTAGGTATACCCTTTGTAATTACCTTAATAATAATAGTGTTAAAACAGCCAGAGGATTAAGATTAAATGCCTCTAAAGACCTTATTAATATCTTAAAACTATAAAACCTAACCGGAATAATTTCTAATAATAATTAAAAAGCCCTTAATACTCTTAAGAGACTTTATTATAGGGAAGACCTAGCTTAAGATAATAAAGCTATAGGAATATCCTTAACTTCCTAAGGAGGGCAAGGCCACGGCCTAAACAACTAAGAGCAAGAAGATGTTAAAATTAGCAAAATTATTTATAAGACTCCTCTTAAACTTTATTATAAGAAAGACCTGGTTTAAGATAATAAACCCTTAATTTCCTAAGGAATGCAAGGCCATGGCCTAAACAGCCAAAGGCAAGAAGACGCCGAACTTAATGAAATTCATAAAAATTACAAAATTCATAAGAATCCCCTGGCTTAAGATAAAAATTATAAGAATTCCCCTAGCCTTATAACTCTAACTAACAAAGAAATAACCCTACTATAAAGAGAATATAAAAGACCCTAGAAACACCCTTAAGCAGAGGCTTTTCTTACTAAGAATTAAAAGGGCGACTTTTAGCTTATAATTAACCTTTATATTAAAGACCTGTTATAAGAGTTATTATAAGAGCCGCCGCTAGAGCTGCTAAAGAATAGAGAAAGCCTAATTCCTCGCCAGATTTAACTGCGGGAGCCGCTGCTAGAGCCGCTAAAGATTAGAAAAGTCCTAATTCCTTACCAAATCTAACAATAAATTAAGCGCCTGATAAAGAGTTTAAATTTAATAAATTTAAACGCAATTATAAGCGCCTAATTTAGTAGGATTAAACGCAGGAATTACACCCTTTAGCCCCCCTCCCTATAATACTCTTTACCTTTATAACTATTTGGCCTGGACTAACAAAAGTTAATTATTTAAAGAATGTTTTTTGCTTTACTACTTGTTTATTAATATCTGATTATTTGGGGCATTTTATGCATTTTTAGAGCAATTCCTCTTTTTCTTTAATAAAGAGAAAATTTACAAGTGTTAGAATTGCTTGTATAGATAATAGAAGGGATATGCTGTATTAACTAGAAATTATAGGTTATACACAGAATGCACGCACCCTAATTAGCTGGATCACAGGTCATGTAACCTAGGGGCTGTACTGTAGCTACAACACTATACCTCTATATTATAGCCTGCTTCTTCCCCTCTTTTAGAGATATAGATAAATTAATTATTAAACCCCCCCCCTTACATTTGTGCTGCAGCATACTTGTAACCTGAGCGTTACCAACAATATCTTTTTATAATTTTAGTTAGTAGTACTATTTAGCTACTTTATAAATTATCTTAATTATACTTTAGTATCCTGCTATAAGGTTATTATAAGTTAGCATTAGAATTTTTATATATATCCCTACTAGTATATATACCTTTATATTAAAATATAGTAAACTATTTTTATTAATGACTTAGTGCTTTTTAACTATTATATTACTACTATTAAGTAGTACTATTTGCGTTTTATATAATAGATCTTATTTCTATGCTTTTTAAATTACTATTATAATAGGTTTGCTTACTAGCTTTTTAGTATATCTAATAGTACTTTATTTTCTAATTACTATTAGTCTTACTATTAAATTACTATATACTCATATAAACTATGTTTATAAATATATAGCTAGGGAGGTCTTTTTACTATAAGCTTACTCTAAACTCTTAAATACTATATTATTAAATCGGGTTACTATTAATATACTACTTAAATATATAGCTAGGGAGGTTTTCTTACTATAAGCTTGCTTTAAACTCTTAAATACTATATTATTAAATAGGGTTACTATTAATATACTACTTAAATATATAGCTTTTATATTGCTTAGATATATAGCTAGGGAGGTCTTCTTACTACTAGCTTACTTTAAACCCTTAAATACTATATTATTAAATAGGGTTACTATTAATATACTACTTAAATATATAGCTCTTATACTACTTAAATATATAGCTAGGGAGGTCTTCTTGCTACTAGCTTGCTTTAAACTCTTAAATATTATATTATTAAATAGGGTTACTATTAATATACTACTTAAATATATAACTCTTATACTACTCTCTCTCTATATCTCTTATAATAAGGCCTTTATACCTTAGAATATTATTATATATACTACCTTATTAGTATTACTATTACTTTACTCTTTTTCTATAAACTTATTTAAGAATATTAGTTAGTATAATAACTATACCTTTACTATAGCTGCTTTTAAGAAATAGTTTAGTCTTTAAGATAATTTATTAGCTAGGTTTAACTTCCCTAGCCTATACTTAATTATAAAATTATATAAATAAAGTTTATTTAATACTATAACCTATTTACTAAAAAGCTTTAGTTTTATTACTAAGTATTTATAGTTTCAGTAATTAGTAATTACTTTTATTAAATACTATAAGTAAGCTAAGTAATGTCTTTATATATAAAAAGCTTTTTATATAGCTAGTAGCTTACTATTAAGTATTATATAACAGAGTTCAGGACTTAATAATTTCTATAATATATATATAACTAAGTGCTAATTGCCTAGCACTAATATTACTAATACTATGCTAATAGTAAATGCTAAGGTATTTATTTTAACTTAAAGGAGGGCTATTAAATTAAAATAAACTAGGACTAATGCTTTTAAAAACTTTTATTTTAGTATCTTAAATATAGCTTATATATTATAAGGTAGTTTAAAGGTCCCTTTAAACTCTCCTTTTAAAAGGTTTATTAATAAAATAGTAATTTTATTATATACTCTAATAAACTATTAATAAAATCTTATAAACCTAAGAAAGATTTATATATTTAATATACTGCTTAGTAGTAGCTATTTTACTACTACCTTAATACATTCTGGTTCTATTTTAATACCCTTTAGTATAATAATAAATTTAAAAAAGCTAACCCTTATTATTAAGAATTTGTATTTATTAAGGTTTATATATAGCTTTATAATACATAATCTCTATAGGACTAGTTTAATATGCCCCTTATATATAGCTATATCACTACTATAAATTAGGATATTATTTAAATAGATAATATATATTATATCTACTAGCTCTCCTAGTATAGTATTAATATATTCTTAGAAGGTAGCAGGTGTATTTACTAGTCTAAAAAGCATAATAAGATATTTAAAGTAACTATATTAGCATTAAAAAGCTATCTTCTACTTATTACCCTTGTAAATATATATCTAGTAGTAAGCATCTTTTAAGTCTAGCTTTATATAAATTATTACTCTTCTTAATCTATTTAATAATTCTAATATAAGGGGAAGAGAGGTCTTATCCTTTTTAGTAACCCTATTAAGGCCTTTGTAATTTATATAAAGGCATAGTTAGCCTTTCTTTTTTAGTATAAATAAGATTAGCACTTTTACTAGACTTATTAATCTTTTTATTTAGCCTTTCTTTTATATATCTACTAGGTATTTGTAAAGGACTTATAGCTCTTTTTTTATTAGGTTATTGTTACGGGATAATCCGCAATGTCGGATCCCTACCTATATAGGACGGATTTATTATACAGCTAGTAAGACTAAGAATAACAATAACTTATACAAAATATACTTAACTATATAACTTAATAGTAGTATATATAGGTATATTTAATAACCCCTTTATAATAATATTAATAATAGCTTTATAGTTGCTTCTAACTAACTATATAATAATACTATTATATAATAACTAATAGTAATTACTTATGTCCTTTATGTAAGGTTTTAACTAAAAATTAAAAACTTACTGCTTTTAGTTAATAAGATATATTAAGTTAAATTACTAAATTACTAGGTCCTAACTAGTAAGGCTATAATAGCTAAAGAGTTAGGGTTACTATTATTAATAAGTAAGATAGTATACTAAAATATTAAATTTACTACTTATAATAAGGCTATAAGCTAAGAGGTAAGAAGGATTTAATAAAACTTATATTTAAATTATTAAGTTAGTACTAGGAATTAAATAACTACTAATTGCATATTATAACTATTACTAAGGGAGAGCTTTATTATATTTATAATCTTTATAAATACCTTAAGCAGAATTCTAACCCTCTTAGTCCTAAAGGAAGACTAGTAACTACTAATAATAAGATTAAGGACCTTTCCTGCCTAAGAAGTTATAAATTCTATAAAGGAAAGATTTACTAGACCTTAAAACTGCTATAACTAGTTAACCTAGTCCTTATATATTACTTATAATTTAGGGAAGAGCTAATTTTAGTATAATAAACACTAAAAAAAGCTAAGAAGAAAGGGCTTCTTAAACTATTAATAATTAAACCTAAGGTAATATTATTAAGAATTAAAACTACCCTACCTAAGACTATACCTCTTATAAAACTAAAGACTTTAACTATAATAATACTTCTTAAAGAGCTAGAAACCTTGCTTATTATTATACTTACTAAAGAATTAGAGGCTTCTTAACTTAAAAAGCTATTAAGCATTAGGAGCACCTTTTTAGCTATAGTTTTTAGTCCTAAGCTAGATAATAACCCTAAGGAAACCTTAGGAGGTAATAAAACATAAGAAACAGCTTTATCTAGCAGGAGATAATAGAAATAACTAGCTATTATTATATAACTTATATTACTACTAAAGCAGACTTTAGTATTAAGTAAAAAATCCTTAGAAAGTAATAAGTTAGTTTACTATAAGTCCTTTACCTACCTAGACTTTTAGGATAATAAAAACTATAAAGAGATAAGGAACTATAATATATTAATATATATAGGAGTGTTTATAATACCTAAAGATTTAACTAATATAAATAAGATAATAAATAATACTATATAAGGGGTAAGAGGTCCTCTAATAATAAAGCATTTTATTATACCTAAAAAAAAGAAAAAGTAATTAGCTAGAAAGTTATAATCTCTTAAGGACTTATAACCCCCTAGAACTAGTAAGGGAAGATAAGTATACTAGGAATTAATAAATACTAAGGAAGTATTTAATATTATAGCAGGGTATAAGCTAAAACCTAAAACTAAGAATATTATTAGTAAAACCTTAGCTTATAAAATTATATAAAGTATTAAGAGAGCAGCTAAAACTTAAGAAAAAGTATATAAAGTAATAAGGGTAATATAAAAGTTATAAAGATAAATTAAAGAAAACCTTACTTACTTTATAAAAACTAACTTCTAATAATAAATAATAAAAATCTAAGATAACATTTTAAATACTTTAGTTAGCCTTACTTTATAAATAAAGGAGTTAAACTAAATTATAATAGCCTTTATAAACTAAATATAGGCAGATTACTAGGACTAGTAGTTAAACATAGTGCTAATTCTATAAGGACTATTTAAAGTAATAATAATAGAAGATAATATAACTTAGTAGCTAAACCTATAGCAAACTAAACCTACCTTACTAGAGTAAATTAGCCAGAACTCTAGTTAGTATATATTCATGTACGCTAGGTAGCTAGAGCCACTAACTAGTTCATCAACTAACTTCTTAATATAGGAAAAACCCTAAGATAGGGGAGAAAACCCATATTCTTCTATATAGCTCCCGCTAAGCCTCTAATATAGAGTCTTTATTGTTTCTAACCATTAGTATAAGATATCTGCCAGTTCCCCGGAACTGCAGACAATAATAAAAGTGTGGTTGTGCTTTATATAAAAGGTTAGTATGTTAGTAAAAACCCCTTATAAGCACCTCCCCTTCTAGTCCGGCTCTTTCTCCTTTATTCTATTGTTTCCATTGCCTCTGGTCCCTTTCTTAGCCTTGTTATTGCGTATCTGCCACGCCTTACTAAGCTCCTCTGCCAACCTATACTGCTAAAGTCGCCTAGTTAAAAGCACCTACTTTACGATATTTAGTGCTAGCTTCTTATTGTTAAGCGCCGCCCTAAGTTCCCGCGGATCTCTTATTACAGGCACCGCCGGAATCAGTCTTAGATGGTTATATTCTAGGCATAACAGGATAAGGTGGTAGATATCCTTATCTCCTCCCTAGTATTAGCATATTAGTAAAGTTACCTTAGGTACCTGTCTGTTATAGAGGAAGGCATTTAGCCCTATTTTTTCCGTTTAAAGCTGAACTAGGGCCGTAGATTTATGCTTAAGCAGGCTATTATAAAGCTTTGCTATCTTTTTTATGCTCTTAAAGTTAGGTTCCTCGTCTACTGCTGTTGCTTTTGCCCGTCCTCTTCTCACCTAAGCCTTATGCCTCTGCCAGATCCACTGTTTTTCCCACTCCCTTTCTAATTCCTGTCTAGCTATAAGGCTGCTAGGGAGGGGGGGGGGGGCATTAGGAAACGCCTTATAGCGATTACATTGGCGGCCTCTTTCTCGGCGTTGTAGCTGCGATGCTATTAAATTACAGGCCTGCCGTATTTTCTTGCCTATGCTACTATTCTTAAGTCTTTAGTAGAATTATTGTTTAATGTAATTAAGGTACAGATCCACCGGCGGCACTGCTGCTTCTGTCTCTAAGAGTATTACTAGCGTCGCCTTATACGCCCCTGTAACCCGCCTTAAGCATTTGTTCTGTTCCCTTATAAATGCCTTTGCTACCCCCTGTGCTACCCCTTCTAGCTTGCTGTGGGTGTGGTATATCCCAGCTCCATAGGCTATTATGCTTTATATTACCTGCATATAAAGGGATCTTATACACTTTAGTTAGCATCCCTATGTAAATGCAGCTAGCGCTATGAGCGCTAATTTCTGCCGTAATAATTTAGTATTCACCTTCTTTATGTGGGTTAACTAACGAAGCTTCTAGTGAATCTAAACCCCTAGGAATCGCGCTGATTGTGTTAGTTGTATTGTTGCTCTGCTAAGTTGGATTGTTATTATAATCGCTTGCCTCTTCCTTATAAAGTGCATTAGCTTGCTCTTTCCTGGGTTAAACCTTAGCCTATACTCCTTTAACCACTCCTTATATATTCTTTAGGCTCTTTTTAGTTATACTTTTGTCTCCTCTGCTGTTTTTCTATATACTATAATATTTATATTATCCAAGAACCCCAATGTTAACGTTAATTCCGCCGCCGCTAGTCTTTAATATAGTAGCGTAATATAGAGCAGGAAGAGGATAGGAGACGCCGGCGACCCTTGCGGAACCCCTGTAGTGACTTGGATTTCCTTAGTAATACGTCCGTTAAACGCTAATTATGCTCTCCTTTTTAATGTAAAGCCCTGTGCCTATCTAGCTATTTACCCTAGCAGTCCTAACTCCTTTATAGTGCAGATTAATCGTTTATAGCTAACGGTATTAAACGCCCTAGTAATATCTAGTTATAGTAATAATGCTATCCCCTGGTAATGCCACGCCGTTCTTATAACCTCTTTTAGCATGCTTAGTGCTATCTCCATTAATCTGCCAGCTCTGTTGCTTATTTATATGTCCGGCAGTATATAGCCTTCCTCTGCTACAATAGTGATCCTCCTTATAATAGCTCTCTTAATTACTTTACTTATTATATTTAACAGTAATATCGGCCTCCACCCCCCTGGTCTGCTTAACTCTTTAGGGGACTTCCTAGGTTTGCATAGAACTACCACCTTTGCTCGTCAGAAGGAGGCCGGATAATATCCTAAGCTGTAGCAAGCATTTGCAAGGCATGTTAAATACAATATTAGGGCTGCTCTACATAGCTTAAGGAAACCCGTTGGCAGCTCGTCCGGTCCTAGGGCTTTCTAACTTGCTGTATTCTTTATAACCTCTTTAATTTCCTCCTTTATAAACACGGGAACTGCCTAATTATTATTATAGTATCTTGTCCCCTCCTCTGCCTCTAGACCTAAAGCCTTAGCCATGGATGGAGGGAAGAACCTCTCTGCAAATACCCTTGCCTTGCCCTTATATGTAACCTCTACTATCTCCTCCCTGCTATCGTCTCCTGGCCGGGTTAGTGGTAGGACCTGTTGCCTTTTAGGAGGAAGTCCACTCTATAGCCGGGCTTAATGCTCTAGGGTCTAAAGACTCCCTTTAGACCTGGATAACTTGCTAACTGCCTGTTGCTAGCTACTTCTCTTCTCCTCTAAGATAATACAATCCTGTTTTTTTATAGCTTCTGTCAAGGCCTGCCACGCTTCCTGCATCCGTTGTTGCTGCTACTGCCTATTAGCACGTCTTGCCTCTACTGTTGCGTTCCTTACCCTTTTATTTCACTAAGGCTGTGGTTTGCTGCGCCCTTAAGGTCGCTTAGGTGCTGCTGTATTGGCTATCTCCATAAGCTATTGGGTAAGCCACTGCGCATAATTATTGATTTCTTACCAGTTACACAGCGGAAGCTCCAACCCCTTCTTTCCAAGCTTGTTTAAAGCCTCTGCCATAATAAGGTTCTTATTCGCTGTCCTCTAACCCCAGACTAACCCTGGGCTGTTGCTTAATTTCTTATTTGTCCTAATGCTAATAAGCTGGGGCATATGGTCAGATCCGGCGATTTCCACTGGCCTGATGAATTTAATACTAACGTCGTGGGTGGTCCACGCATGGTTAATAGTGCTGTCCCTGCTGCCATGTTCTCTCCTTATTACTTCCCTAAACGGCGTAGCTAGGCCAAGTTGCCACCTTGTTATAAATTCTAATATCTTATCATGCCCCGGAGATGTTCGGCTGAATCTGTCCCACAAGGGGTGATGTTGGTTAAAGTCCCCTATAAACACACTCCAGCCCTTTGCCTAGGTATTAGCAAAGTGTTATAAAGGCGTCTGCCACCCCCTTTTATAAGCCGGGGAATATATGTTATATACCTCTACTCTATATAGCTTGACACTGCACTAATCCTCCCCCCTCCCTATAGTCTAAAGCCCTGCCTTAACCTTCTAGTGTATATAAATCGCCGTTCTTCTACTGTATGTTGCTAATGTATAGTGCCCCCGAGATGGATTCGGCAGTATACTGTTATAGCCTCCTGGTTCCTGGATGGCTATCACCTCAGGGCTAACGTTATGCCCTAATACTAAATGTACTAGATTGCTTTTCTTCTGTGTATTCCAGTATATAACCTTAATCATGTACTCTATTGTGTGCTTCGGAGCACCCTGGTTAGGCTAGCTCCGGTATTGTTCTGCTCTCTTATTAGTTATAGGAAGGCTAGTATTATGCCTTCCTCTGCCGGTCTCTGCTGTCCTAATTATAGTTCGTATGTTTATCTTATAAAAAGGCCCTTTAGTTATATACTCCTTTCTCTTAGCTGCCTTTCTGTCAATCCCCTAGTCTCTTCTCTATAATAACCCTTACCTATAGTAGCTGTCACGGCCTCTGACTAATGGTCGCAGAAGAACAGCGGCCTTATAGCGTAAGCCTCCCAGGCCTATTACCACCTATTATTGCTTACCAAGCATAGCTGAGACCATGCTAGATGTGCCCCTACGCAATTTAGGCATCTCTCCCGTACCTCGCCTGTTAACGTTAGGCAAGTCCTCTCTCCCTTAGGGTGTTTTCTAGTAGCACACCTGCCGCATCTTGCTTCCTCCTTACAGTACCTGGCAATATGTTTAATCTTATAGTAATTATAATATTGCTTTAGGTAGACCATCTCGTTATATAGCTTGGCGTTGAAAATCTCTGCTTAGTATACTATTCCCCTATGGTATAGGCAGTTTGCTGCCTTAGTGCCCTTAATGCTAACTACTAGTAGTGCCCTTGTCACTGTTCCCTTTAGCTTCTGTACTATTATCTTTGTTATGTTTAGACCATTCTCTTTTTTAATGTTTTTCCTTATATTCTTAATTGCAATGTAGTTTGTTAATTATATTAGGAATCCCTTAATAATTACACTAAACATCTTCCTGTTTACTTCTGCCGTAGGTCTAAAGGTAACTCTCACCCAGGCCGTGTTTTCCTTTTATTTCCTCCCTGCCTTAGTAAACGTAATAACTATGTCTCCACTCTGCAGTCTACATGCTGCTATTACCTCCTCTACGCTAATAGCGCTATTTACTGCCTTTATAATCTCTCCTAGCAATCTGTTCCTAACTACCTTGCTAATAGTGTTTCCCTTTACCATTGCTTCCTAGTAATAGCAGGCTAGTATTGCTATACCCTCCGTTCAGGCTAAAGGTATTGTTATATTCTGCCCTGTGACTCCGCAAGCTATAACAGTTACCTAAGTCCCCCTAACCATTAATTTAGTCCTAGGGACGGCCTCTATCGCCTCCTTAACCGCCTTCTTAACCGTGGTTTTAACTTTACTATTAACTGCTTCTATAATCAATGCCTGTAGATCTCCCGTGCTAGTCTTTGCTTAGGCTATCTCCCCTTCTATATCTATAGTAACTTGCGTAAAGGTCCTAATAAAAGCCTATACTTTTGTTATTTCTACCTCTAGGATAACTTTTATTATTAACTCCTTTAGTAATTTTATTTTATTCTTTAGTTTTTCCTGTACTATTATTACTCTAGAATTCTCTCCTTAATATTATATTTCTTCCTAGGTAGTGCCTTATCCTTTATTAGTTGCGGATCCACATAAAAATTCATTAATTATCGCACCCCTTACGCTGCTTACTCCCCTTGCGCAATACGCTATTACTAGGGGGGGTATTTAATAATAAGGAATCTGATTCCGTGCTTCTTTTTCGTTTTAGGCGTGATACCGCGTCGTGTCCGCGGTGTTGGTCGTTCCCTTTCTTTTTGCCCTTTCTCTGTAAAGTATTTAGAATAACTCTAGTTAGTAAAGGGATAAAACAATAAGTATAATACCTAAGCTAATAAGGTCTTAAGACTATTTAATTAAAATAAGTAACTTAAGAAAAATAATAGGGCTTATATAAGGATATACTAGTATAAGTAAATCTTACTAACTAAAAGTAATAAACCTCTTACTATATAATTAAAATTTACCTAAATTATAATAGGAGTTTAGATATATAAGTTAATATAATAATACTAGGACCTCTTTTAACCTACCTTATATAGTTTTAGTTTATAATTAATAGTTTCCCTTTATAAAGAAATATAAGTCTTTATAATAAGTAGGATTTTTATAGTATAAACTAACTACTAAATAAGAAGGCGCTTTATTAAATCCTTAGGTAATAATATTAGCACCCTAATAAGGTTTTTTTTCTAGGGATATATAAACCTTTAGTCTACTAAATATTAGATAAGGAGGCACTCCTTTAAATCCTTAAGTAATAATATTAGCACCTTAATAAGGTTTTCTGTTAAGGAATATATAAAATTATGCCTTACTAATAATAAAATACTAGTAGTAAAGATAAGACCCTAAGGAGCATAGAGGTTATAAACAGAGGGAGATATATTATACTAGTACTTAGTAATACTAATACTTCTAAATACTACTATATTTACCTATATAATAAGGTAACAGGTATATAAAAGGACCTTCTAAAAACAGTAATATAGGATAATATATAAATCCACCTCTAACTTTCCTATAATAAGAAAGTAAATATAGCTATAAAGCAAATAGTTATAGTAATAAAGCAGGTGATTATAAAGATAATTACTGCTATACTAAAGAGCCTTATAATAACTAGCTAAGCTAAATATTAAAATACTATAAACAAGATACCTTCTAACTAAAATATAATTTAGAATAAAATTCTAAACCTAAAAGGGCTCCTAAAAAAAAAGGGTTAGTAAGTTTAACCTAAAAAATCTAGGATATTAGACTTCTAAACCTAAAACTAGATATAATAAACATAGGTAATAAATTTATTTTATATAAAGGAAAAACTACTATTCTTTTAAACCCTAAGCTTTAGATTTAAGTAGTAAAAGAGCACTTATTTAAAGCACTACTAAACTAAAAGGAGGTGTTACTTTATAATATCTAGTAACTATTCTATAGAGAAGTAATAACCTAATACTAATAATACTTAAATAAATTTAAAAAGAAACGGATTTTTACTAGTATTAATAGTATTATTAAGGTAATATAAGAAGAATTTTATATAAGGATAGAAAATATAATAATAAAGCTTAAGTAGGCTAAATATACCTAAAAAGATGTTATAAATAGTATCTTTATTTAGGACTTTATAGCTTAAATCTTTTAGTATACTAAAGCAAATAAAGAGATAATAGATTTATAGCTTTTAGTATGCTTTAGGATTAAATTATATTTTAAGCTAAAGAAGCTATACCTGGATTCTACTAAGGGCATAAAGCATAATAAATACCTTAATATAATAGACAGAAAACGCTGTAATTTATATTAAGAAATAAAGAAATAATAAAAGTCCTATTACTAGAAAAAGACTAAAGGAATAATAAAAGCCTACCTTTATAATAATAAATCCTTAGACTTAAATAAATCTAAGGGTAAAAAAGTAAAGGCTTACTAGAATTATTATTATAAGGATTATAACTAAAGGAAAGAAAACTGTTTTTAATAAAATAACTTTTAGTAATAATATCTCTATTATATATATATTAAAAAGAGATTAAGCGGCCTAAGGGGTTATAATTAGAGAGACTAAAAAAGGCTATTAGTTTTATATTAGGAATAGGTTTATTAAAATAAACCATAGCAGAACTAGAATTAACTTTAAAGGTCTTAGTAGTATAATAATAATAAACAATACTAACTAGAAGTTAAAATATTAGCTATCTCTGGGAATCTGAACTTAAAAAAAGAGAGCGACCAACACCGCGGACACGACGCGGTATCACGCCTAAAACGAAAAAGAAGCATAGAATTAGATTCCTTATTATCAAATACCCCCCCTAGTAATAGCACATTACACAAGGGAAGTAAGCAGCGTAAGGGGTGTAATAATTAATGAATTTTCACATGGATTTACAACTAATGAAGGACAAGGCACCACCTAGGAAGAAATATAATATTAAGGAGAGAATCCTAGAGTAATAATAGTATAAGAAAAACTAAAGAATAAAATAAAATCACTAAAGGAGTTAATAATAAAAGTTATTCTAAAGGTAAAAATAACAGAAGTATAGGCTTTTATTAAGACCTTTATATAAGTTACTATAAATATAAAAAGGGAGATAGCTTAAGCAAAGACTAGCATAGGAGATCTACAGGCATTAATTATAAAAGTAATTAATAGTAAAGTAAAAACCACAGTTAAAAAGGTAGTTAAGGAGGCAATAAAGGCTGTCCCTAGGACTAAATTAATGGTTAGGGGGACTTAAGCAACTATTATAGCTTGTAGAGTCACAGGGCAGAATATGATAATACCTTTAGCCTAAACAGAGGGTATGGCAATACTAGCCCGCTATTACTAGGAAGTAATAGTAAAGGGAAACACTATTAGTAAGGCAGTTAGGAACAGATTACCAGGAGAGATTATAAAGGCAGTAAATAGTGCTATTAGTATAGAGGAGGTAATAGTAGCATATAGACTACAGAGTAAAGACATAGTTATTATATTTACTAAGGCAGGGAGGAAATAGAAGGAAAACATGGCCTAGGTAAGAGTTGCCTTTAGACCTATAGCGGAAGTAAACAGGAAGATGTTTAGTGTAATTATTAAGGGATTTCTAATATAATTAATAAACCACGTTGTAATTAAGGATATAAGGAAAAACATTAAAAAGGAAAATGGTCTAAACATAGCAAAGATAACAGTGCAAAAGCCAAAGGGAACAGTAATAAGGGCACTACTAGTGGTTAGCGTTAAGGGCACTAAGGCAGCAAACCGCCTATACCATAGGGGAATAGTATACTAAGCAGAGATTTTCAACGCTAAGCTATATAATAAGATAGTCCACTTAAAGCAATATTATAATTACTATAAGATTAGATATATTGCCAGGTACTATAAGGAGAAAGCAAGATGTAGCAGGTATACTACTAAAAAACACCTTAAGAGAGAGAGGACTTGCCTAACATTAACAGGTAAGGTACGGGAGAGATACCTAAATTACACAGGGGCATATCTAGCATGGTCTCGGCTATACTTAGTAAGTAATAATAGGTGGCAACAGGCCCGGGAGGCTTACGCTATAAGGCCGCTATTCTTCCGCAACTATTAGTTAGAGGCCGTAACAGCTACTATAGGCAAGGGTTATTATAGAGAAGAGACTAGGGGATTAACAGAAAGGCAGCTAAGAGGAAGGAGCATATAACTAAGGGGCCTTTCTATAAGACAAACATATAAACTATAATTAGGACGGCAGAGACCGGCAGAGAAAGGTATAATACTAGCCTTTTTATAACTAATAAGAAAGCAGAACAATACTAGAGCCAGCCCAACTAGGGTACTCTAAAGCACATAATAGAGTATATAATTAAGGTCATATACTAAAATACACAGAAGAAAAGTAATTTAGTATATCTGGCGTTAGGGCATAACGTTAGCCCTAAGGTAATAGCTATTCAGGAACCAGGAGGCTATAATAGTATACTGCTAAATCCATCTTAAAGGCACTATACATTAGTAATATATAGTAAAAGAATAGCGATTTATATACACCAGAAGGTTAAGGCAGGGCTTTAAACTACAGGGAGGGGGGAGGATTAGTATAGTGTTAAGCTATATAGAGTAGAGGTATATAATATATATTCCCCGGCTTATAAAAGGGGGTGGCAGACGCCTTTATAACACTTTGCCAACACCTAGGCAAAGGGTTAAAGTGTATTTATAGGGGACTTTAACTAATATTACCCCCTGTGGGACAGATTCAGCAGGACCTCTTAGGGGCATAATAAGATATTGAAATTTATAATAAGGTAGCAACTCGGCCTAGTTACTCCGTTTAGGGAAGTAATAAGGAGAGAATATAGAAGCAGGGACAGCACTATTAATTATGCATGGACCACTTATAACGTTAGTGTTAAGTTCACCAGGCTAGTAGAAATCGCCAGATCCGACTATATGCCTTAACTTATTAATATTAGGATAAGCAAGGAATTTAGTAGTAGCCTAGGGTTAATTTAGGGTTAGAGGACAGCGGACAAGAACTTAATTATAGTAAAGGTGCTAAACAGACTTAAAAAGAAAGGGTTAGAGCTCCTGCTAGATAACTAGTAGGAAGTCGACGACTATATACAATAGCTTACTTACTAGCTCACGGAGATAGCTAATATAGTAGTACCTAAACAACCTTAAGGGCATAGTAAACCACAGCTATAGTGGAATAAAAGGGTTAAGGATATAATAGCAGAGGCAAGACGTGCTAGCAGGCAGTGGCAGTAATAATAAACGTAGGAATCGTGGCAGACCTTAACAGAAGCTATAAAAATATAGGACTGTATTATCTTAAAGGAGAAGAGAAGCAGCTGGCAACAAGCTGTTAGTAAGCTATCTAGGTCTAAAGGAAGCCTTTAGACCTTAAAGCATTAGGCCTGGCTATGGAGTGGACTCCCCCTAGAGATGCAATAAGTTCTGCCACTAACTTAGCTAGGAAATAATAGCAGGGAGGAGATAGTGGAGGTTACATATAAGGGTAAGGCAAGGGCATTTGCAGAGAGGTTCTTCCCTCTATCTACGGCTAGGGCTCTAGGACTAGAGGGAGAAGAGGGAATAAGATACTATGATAATAAACAGATAGCTCCCGCGTTTATAGAGGAGGAAATTAAAAAAGTTATAAAGAATACAGCAAGCTAAAAAGCCCCAGGGCCGGACAAGCTACTAACAGGTTTCCTTAAGCTATACGGCGCAGCCCTAATATTATATTTAATACGCCTTGCGAACGTATACTACAGCTTAGGACACCATCCGGCCTCCTTCTAGCATATAAAGGTGGTAGTTCTATATAAACCTAGGAAGACCCCTAAGGAGTTAGGCAGACCGGGGGGGTAGAGGCTAATATTATTACTAAACATAATAAGTAAAGTAATTAAGGGAGCTATTATAAGGAGAATTACTACTATAGCAGAGAAAGGCTATATACTGCTAGACATGCAAATAGGCAACAGGGCTGGCAGGTTAACAAAGGTAGCACTAAGCATACTAAAAGAGGTAGTGAGGACAGCGTAGCACTATTAGGGGATAGCATTATTATTACAGCTAGATATTACTAGGGCATTTAACACTATTAGCTATAAACAATTAATACACACTATAAGGGAGTTAGGACTGCTGGGGTAGATGGCTAAATAGACAAAGGGTTTTACATTAGGAAGAAGAGTGTAATTAGCGTTTAACGGACGTACTACTAAGGAAATCCAAATCACTACAAGGGTTCTACAAGGGTCGCTAGCGTCTCCTATCTTCTTCCTGTTATATATTATACTACTATATTAAAGGCTAGCAGCAGCAGAATTAATACTAACATTAGGGTTCTTAAATGATATAAACATTATAGTATATAGAAAAACAGCAGAGGAGACCAAAGTATAACTAAAAAGAGCCTAAAGAATATATAAGGAGTAGTTAAAGGAGTATAGGCTAAGGTTTAACCCAGGGAAGAGCGAGTTAATACACTTTATAAGGAAGAGGCAGGCAATTATAATAACAATCCAACTTAGAAGTATAATAATACAACTGACACAATTAGCGCGATTCCTAGGGGTTTAGATCCACTAGAAGCTTTATTAGTTAATACATATAGAGAAGGTAAATGCTAAGCTAGTAAGGCAGAAGTTAGCCCTTATAGTACTAGCTATGTTTATATAGGGATGCTAACTAGAATATATAAGATCCCTTTATATACAGGTAATAAGAAGCACAATAGCATATAGAGCTAGGATATACTACACCTACAGCAAGTTAAAAGGGGTAGCACAGGGGGTAGCAAAGGCATTTATAAAGGAATAGAATAAATGCTTAAGGCGGGTTATAGGGGCATATAAGGCAATACTAGTAACACTCTTAAAGACAGAAGCAGCGGTACTGCTAGTGGATCTGTACCTTAATTACATTAAGTAATAATTCTACTAAAGACTTAAGGATAGTAGCATGGGCAAGAAAATACAATAAGCATGTAATTTAATAGTATTACAGCTACGGCGTTAAGGAAGAGGCCGCCAACGCAACCTTTATAAGGCGTTTTCTAATGCCCCCCCCCCCCCTCTCTAGCGGCCTTACAGCTAGGTAGAAATTAGAAAGGGAGTGGGAAAAACAGTGGATATAGCAGAGGCATAAGGCTTAGGTGAGAAGAGAACAGGCAAAAGCAACAGTAGCAGATAAGGAACCTAATTTTAAGAGCATAAAGAAGATAGCACAGCTTTATAATAGCCTGCTTAAGCATAAATCTACGGCCTTAATACAGCTTTAAACAGAAAAAATAGGGTTAAATACCTTCCTTTATAGCAGATAGGTGCCTAAGGTAACATTGCTAATATATTAATATTAGGGAGGAGATAAGGATATTTACCACCTTATTTTATCGTACTTAAAATATAATCATCTAAGGCCGATCCTAGCAATGCCTATAATAAGAGACCTAAGGGAACTTAGGGCGGCATTAAATAATAAGAAGTTTGTACTAATTATTGCAAAGTGGGTACTCTTAACTAGGCGCCTCTAGTAGTACAGGTTAGCAGAGGAGCTTTATAAGGCATAGCAGATACGTAATAATAAGGCTAGGAAAGGGACCAGAGGTGACAGAAATAATAGAAAAGAGAAGGAGGAGCTGGATTAAAAGGGGAGGTGCTTATAAGGGGTTTCTACTAACATACTAACCTCTTATATAAAGCATAACCACACTTCTGTTATTATCTGCAGTTCCCGGGGAACTAGCAGATACCGTATACTAATAGTTAAAAATAATAAAGACTTTATAGTAGAGGCTTAGCAGGAGCTATATAGAAGAATATGGGTTTTCTCCCCTGTTTTAGGGTTTTTCCTGTATTAAGAAGTTAGCTAATGGACTAGATAGTGGCTCTAGCTACCTAGCGTACAATAATAATAACTAGAAGTTAAAAATAAGGACCTTATAAAAAAGAAAGCAGACCCTTAAACTAAGGAAGGCAGGGCCTATAGCTAAGAAGATAAATCTTAGAGAAATAATAAAGAAAAAAAGAGATCTTTAAAGAAAGAAAATTAAAGAGGAAATTAATTTAAAGAGTAATAAAACCCTTACTAAGGGGATTAATTCTACTTAAAATAATTTAGGTAATAAGAGCGTTTAAACTAGGAACCTTATAAAGTTATAGTTCTAAATAATAATTTTAATACTAAAAAGCAAGAGTAATATCTAGCAGACTCTAGATACTATTTAGCTAGAAAAGAAAGTTTGTTAAAGGATAATAAATATAATAAGTTAAACTTTATAAATATATACTTTACTATAGAAGGTAGTAAAGCATATCTAATGTTAAACTATAACTCTAAAGAAAGGGGGGTTAAATCTAATTTTATTAGCGCTTTCTATATAGTAAAGAAGGGAGACTTAAACTAAGAGAATCCTACCTGTTGGAATCGCTCGTATTGAGGATGGAAGGGATACACGATAATAATCGGGAATTATAGGTTATATGCACGATGCACGTGCCCTAGTTAGCTGGATTACTATGTTATATAACCTAGGGCAGTACTATGGCTATGATACTACACTTCTATATCATCCCCCTCTTTTCCCTTTAGATAATTATAATAATATAAAAATCAGACCTTTGTTACCCCCCTATGTTATTACTATAGTAATTATACCCTGTAAAACCATTACTAATTAGTGGTTATTATAACCACAGATTGGCTAGGAATTAACAAAAGAGACAAACTTCTAATATAATGCACTTATTTACTTAATTGTGTAAAATCCATTGTTTATACTACTTAAAAGCAACTTTTTTTATTATTATTAACTTTTACTACTTATTTATAATTATTAAGAAAGTTTTTTTTATAAAATTTACCCCTTATTGTTAATTTACTATTAATTTATAATTAAAGTATCTTTTTTGCTATTTATTATAGAGAAAACACTAAAAATAGCTTTAACTTCTACTACTAAAGCTAATTAACATATTTAAGACTCCCTTTTTATAAAACTCTAAAAGTATTCTAACTACTTTACAGAGAAATAGGCTAAAGCTAATAAATAAATTAACCCTAAAAAAGCTATAACTTCTAAACTTTATAACAAATTTGCTTACTATATTAACTAGTATAAATTTAGTAACTAGTAAGGTACTAGATTTTTGTTTATATACTAAGAAGACTTTAAAGAATAAAATGCTAATATTTTTAAGAAGATTACCCCGAAGGTCTAATAAGTACTTTAAGATATTCTTTAAGATTAAGGAATTAACATGCAAAAAGGATTATAAAGACTAATTAACTATATACTTACTAATTTAGTTAGTATAGATAATTCTGTTTTCTTTCTTAATAGAAAGCTCCTAATAGGAAATAATACTATTAATACATTAATATTAATAATAACCTTACCCCCTCCTAACCCTTTTAACCCTCTTACTAAAGAAATAATAATAAAAATAATAATCCCCTCTCCCTTAAAATAACAAACTATATTAAAGGAAATTACTAATATAGACTAAAAAGCCTTAAACTCCCTTACTAGAGTTTATAATAAAAAAAACAAGTATTCTAGAATACTTTTTAACTTTATATATCCTAAAGTTCTAATCTTTAAGAATATTTATATAGTATAAGGAATTTTACCTAAGTTATACCTATTTATACTATTAATAATGCTTATAGGTAATACCTATAAGTATTACCTTAAGAAATTCAGTAGAAGACTTATTTTATTTAATATAATAACTAAGCAAATAAAGGAAAACTTTAAGACTAAAGAAAATTAAAAATTCTACTAAATATAATTTTAAAAGATAAAGTTTTATTATGTTATAGCTAAAAATCTAATAAAGAATAAACTTAAATGTTTAGAATTAATAATTTAATAGCTTTTAGACTTATTTAATAGTCTTTACCCCCTTTCTAAGAAAGATATAATCCTTAGGCACTAACTAGAAATATCTATTTAAAATAGCCCTAAATTTAACTAGATAACCTATGTCCGAACTAATACTTATAAAGGCATAGTTAGTAATATTTACTATTACCTTATAACAAAAGATATAATAGAACCTGTTTTAAAATTATTTATAAGCTAATAAATTATAAGAGAAAGTAAGTATTAACCTTAAAACACTACCCTAAGCACTAATATAGTCTTGTTTACTAACTAATAATATTTATAAGCTTTCTAACCCTAAAATAAAGCTAGATCTAAGAAATACTTTATTTATTATAAAGAAGGATATTAGTTAACTAATTATTCTATTTCTAAATAAAAGAAAGTAAAAGAAACTTAGTAGAGTAACTAAAAATATAAATCCCCTCTTTCTAAATGCTAATTTTATATATTCTTATAAGTATTTAAAGGTAAAGATAAAGAGTTATTACCCCTGGATAGTAAGGATAAGAATAAATATAAAAAGGCTGCCTAAAATGCAGTATTTATTGCATTTAAAGAAGAAAAGGCATAAAATAATAAAGAAGCATAAGAAACCCTTATGTTTATAACTTTCTTTATATAAGCACTTAATCCCCCTTTCTTTTCTACCTTAACTGTGAATTTCCTATAAGATAATGCCTTTAAACACAAATTATTTATTAAAGACCCTTATAACTATAATACTAATAAAACTATATAAAAGCAGGTATTTCTTGTAGATTTATAATATACTATAGAAACATTTTATAATATCCTCCTAAATACTAAAGTAGCTAGAATTTTAATTACTAACTAAGGTTAAGTTAAAGCCTTAATATACCTTATAACAGACCTTATAATTAAGCCTTTTTCTAACTAGAGAACTATTAACTTTAGTGCTAAAAGTATAACCTTAAATGGCATTTTAAAGCTTCTTATAATTTTTAGTATAATTTCTTTTTATATTCTTAATAGTGCTATGCCTTTTTTATATTCTATTATAAATATAAATAAAATAGGTGTTAAGCTTAATAATCTTAAGAACCTCCTTATTTAAGGAGAAAAGAAAGTACTTATTATCTGGAAATAAAAACATTCTTAGTAGATAATTAGTTCCTAAGAACCTGCTATTTTTATGCTTTTAAAAGTAGAAATTTGCTAACTTTATTATTAATTTAGCCACCCTTTAATTAACTAATTATATAACCTTCTTACTAAGGCTAGTAAAGATTTTAATAGAGCTAATATAGGAAAAATCATATATACCTGTTACTAATACTAAATGAACGCTAAGGCTTTTAGTAGATTTAAGTTTACCCTTAAAGATAATCTTAAATTTAATTATAAGGTCCTTATTAATATTATATAAATTAATAAAAAGCCTGTCCTTTATATTATTAACTTAGTAACTTTATTTTAAGCCGCTTGCTTTCTTAGACCCTAATAATAAAAAGCTTAAGATATTTAAAATACCCTTAAGGAATATTAAATTAATATATATCTTAGTCCCCTAAACTAGATAGTCTATAATACTAAAAGAAACTTTACTTTTAGTAAATTTAGGTATTTAGCTTAACTATTATTAATTAATATTAATAAAGTCCCTATTAAAGTATATAATAGCATTAAAAAACTTAAGCAATATTATGCCCCTCTTTAAAGAGTATATAATATTATTAAGACTAAAGCTTATAGTTTTCTCTTAAAAGAGTAAATGCTTTAAATAGCTATTAAAGCAGTTAATAACTCTGCCAGCCTAAATAACCTTATTTTAACACTCTTAGTCTTTAGATTATATTTAAGAATAATAAATAATTCCCCTCTAAGCTTTATAATTACCTAAAGAGCTAAAATGCTTTAGAAAGTAATAGATAAAGTAAGATATAGTCTTATAAGGCACTAAGTTAATAATGCCCTTAATACTTAAAATAGCCTAATAACCCTACTAATATATAATCTCCCTTTAAACTTTAATATATAAGTTTATTATAAGAAAGGTAAATAAACTAGCTTATATAAGCTTTTTTTAATAAAAGGAAAGACTTATATTATTAAGATACCTTATAGCCCTATAAAGTTTTAATCTATAGTTATTAAGCTATATATTACTTTACTAGAAGTAGAGACTTTTTATAAGAATAACTAAGCTTAGAATAAGGAAGCTATAAAATTAGCTTTAACTTCCTAAGAAGGGCAAGGCCTATACCTAAATAACCTAGACTAGGAAAACGCTGAGACTAATAAAATTATTTATAAGACTCCTCTTAATAACCCTACGAATTTAATATAAAGAGGCCATAGAAGACCTTAGAAATACCCTTAACTAAAAGCTTTCCTTATAAAGAAAGAAAAGGCAGATTTTTAACTTATAATTAACCTCTATATATAAGAAAAGATAACTATACCTAGAGAACCATTTAAACTTTCTAATAAGGCTAAGATTAATGCTTTACTAGTAAGAAATGTGTTTAAATTTATTTAATTTAACCCTTAAAAGCATAAAAGCAAGAGACTCTTTAGTTTATAAATAATATATAAGATTAAGGGCAAAGCAACTAATTCCTTATATAAAAAATCATAATGTATTATTTAAGGCTATAGCAACCATAGGAAAGAGGTTATTTTTATATAGTCCCTAATAATTTAAAGAGCTAGCTAGAGGCTTATTATTGCTCTTGCTTTATTATTAAAAAGAGAAGGTATTATAGCTTAGTTAAGGGATATTACCTAAGCATATATACAGTTATAGACAAAGCTTAATTATATAATTCTTATAAAGCTTCTAGTATAGATTATACACCTCTACCCACTAAATATTATTATAGTTATAATAAAGCTGCTTTATAGAATTATAAAAGTAGGCATGTATTAATAGTTAATGTATTTTAATTATTATTACTAAAAACTCTAGATAATTACTTCTACTTATAACTTATATCTACTTATTTCTTTAAAGGAAAGCTCCTATTTTAAACTTATTAAAATACAAACTAATAATACATTAAGCCTTAGTAACGCTAAATTCTTTAATTATAAAGAAGTTAAGTTAAAAAATACTGGATTTCTTATAAAGCTAAAGTAATGCCTAGAGAAATTAATACTATTAATATTTAATAGTTATATTTTAAGTAAAGCTAATAATAATATCTTCTTCTTATAATAAAAGGCATAAGGAAAGAAGTTATTAAAAGTTAACTAGGATAATTAAGCTTAATATATTAAGCAAAGGGCTTAAGGTATATATATTACTCTTATTTACTAACCTAAAGCCTCTTATAATCTTTCTATTATTACCTAAAGTTAATAACTAAAACCTAATAATATAATAAAGCTTAATAAGAGGCTTAAGTAGTAAATTAATAATCAGACTTATAGACTTTATTATATACCTTTCTTACTATTATTATTATTGTACGCTAGGTAGCTAGAGCCACTATCTAGTCCATTAGCTAACTTCTTAATATAGGAAAAACCCTAAAACAGGGGAGAAAACCTATATTCTTCTATATAGCTCCTACTAAGCCTTTACTATAGAGTCTTTATTACTTTTAACCATTAGTATATAGTATCTGCTAGTTCCCCGGGAACTATAAATAATAACAGAAGTGTGGTTATGCTTTATATAAAAGGTTAGTATATTAGTAGAAACCCCCTATAAGCACCTCCCCTTTTAATCCAGCTCCTCCTCCTCTTTTCTATTGTTTCCATCACCTCTGGTCCCTTTTCTAGCCTTGCTATTGCATATCTGCCATGCCTTATAAAGCTCCTCCGCTAACCTGTACTGCTAAAGGCGCCCAGTTAAGAGCACCCACTTTATAATAATTAGTGCAAACTTCTTATTATTTAATGCCGCCCTAAGTTCCCTTAGGTCTCTTATTATGGGCATCGCCAGGATCGGCCTTAAATGATTATATTCCAGGCACAATAAAATAAGGTAGTAGATATCCTCATCTCCTCCCTAATATTAGCATATTAGCGATGTTACCTCAGGCACCTGTCTGCTATAAAGGAAGGTATTTAACCCTATTTTTTCCGTTTAGAGCTGCACTAAGGCCATAGATTTATGCTTAAGCAGGCTATTATAGAGCCGTGCTATCTTCTTTATACTCTTAAAATTAGGTTCCTTATCTACTGCTATTATTTTTGCCTGTTCTCTTCTTACCTAAGCCTTATGCCTCTGCTATATTCACTGTTTTTCCCACTCCCTCTCTAATTCCTGCCTGGCTGTAAGGCCACTAGGGAGAGGGGGGGGGGCATTAGGAAACGCCTTATAGAGGTTATGTTAGCAGCCTCTTCCTTAACATTATAGCTGTAATGCTATTAAATTACATGCTTATTGTATTTTCTTGCCCATACTACTATCCTTAAGTCTTTAGTAGAATCATTACTTAATGTAATTAAGGTACAGATCTACTAGCAGTACTGCTGCTTCTGTCTCTAAGAGTGTTACTAGTATTGCCTTATACGCCCCTATAACCCACCTTAAGCATTTATTTTATTCCTTTATAAATGCCTTTACTACCCTCTATACTACCCCTTCTAACTCGCTGCGGGTGTAGTATATCCTAGCTCCATATGCTATTATGCTTCTTATTACCTACATATAAAGGGATCTTACACATTCTAGTTAGCATCCCTATATAGACGCAGCCAGCGCTATAAGGGCTAACTTCTGCCGTGCCAGCTTAGCATTTACCTTCTTTATGTGTGTTAACTAACGAAGCTTCCGGTGGATCCAAACCCCTAGGAATCGCGCTAATTGCATTGGTTATATTATTATACTTTTAAGTTAGATCGTTATTATAATTGCCTGCCTCTTCCTTATAAAGTGCATTAACTTGCTCTTCCCTAGGTTAAACCTTAGCCTATACTCCTTTAACTACTCCTTACATATTCTCTAGGCTTTTTCTAGTTATACTTTAGTCTTCTCTACTGTTTTTCTATATACTATAATATTTATATTATCTAAGAACCCTAATATTAGTATTAATTCTACCGCCGCTAGCCTTTAATATAGTAGTGTGATATATAACAGGAAGAGGATAGGAGACGCTAGCGACCCTTACAGAACCCCTATAGTGATTTGGATTTCCTTAGTAGTACGTCCGTTAAATGCTAATTATGCTCTTCTTCCTAATGTAAAACCCTTTGTCTATCTAGCTATCTACCCCAGTAGTTCTAACTCCCTTATAGTGTATATTAATTGTTTATAGCTAATAGTATTAAACGCCCTAGTAATATCTAGCTATAGTAATAATACTATTCCCTAATAGTGCCACACTGTCCTTACTACCTTTTTTAGCATGCTTAGTACTACCTCCGTTAACCTGCTAGCTCTGTTGCCTATTTATATGTCTAGTAGTATATAGCCTTCCTTTGCTGTAGTAGTAATCCTCCTTATAATAGCTCCCTTAATTACTTTACTTATTGTGTTTAGTAATAATATTAGCCTTTACCCCCCCGGTCTGCCTAACTCCTTAGGGGTCTTCCTAGGTTTGCATAAAACTACTACCTTTACACGCTAAAAGGAGGCTAGATGGTATCCTAAGCTATAGTATGCGTTTGTAAGGCGTGTTAAACATAATATTAGGGCTGTGCTGTATAGCTTAAGGAAACCTATTAGTAGCTCGTCTGGCCCTAGGGCTTTCTAGCTTGCCGTATTCTTTATAACTTCTCTAATTTCCTCCTCTATAAACGCAGGAGCTACCTGTTTATTATTATAGTATCTTGTCCCTTCTTCTCCCTCTGGTCCTAAAGCCCTAGCCGTGGATAGAGGGAAGAACCTCTCTGTAAATACCCTTGCCTTGCCCTTATATATAACCTCTACTATCTCCTCCCTGCTGTTGTTTCCTAGCTAAGTTAGTAGTAGAACTTGTTATATCTCTAGGGGGAGTCCACTCTATAGCCAGGCCTAACGCTCTAAGGTCTAGAGGCTCCCTTTAGACCTAGATAGCTTGCTAACAGCCTGTTGCTAGCTGCTTCTCTTCTCTTCTAAGATAATACGGTTCTGTATTTTTATAGCTTTTGTTAAGGTCTGCTATGATTCCTGCGTCTGTTGTTACTGCCACTGCCTGCTAGCACGTCTTGCCTCTGCTGTTGCATCCTTAACCCTTTTATTCCACTATAGCTATGGTTTACTATGCCCTTAAGGTCGTTTAGGTGCTATTATATTAGCTATCTCTATAAGCTAGTGAGTAAGCCATTGCGTATAGTTGTTAACTTCCTGCTGGTTACTTAGCGGGAGCTCTAACCCCTCCTTTCTAAGCCTGTTTAGCGCCTTTGCTATAATTAGGTTTTCATCCGCTGTTCTTTAACCCCGGATCAACCCTAGGCTGCCGCTAAATTCCTTGCTTATCCTAATGTTAATAAGTTAAGGCACATGGTCGGATCCGGCGATTTCCACTAGCCTGGTAAACTCAACACTAACGTTATAAGTGGTCTATGCATAATTAATAGTGCTGTCCCTACTTCTATGTTCTCTCCTTATTACTTCCCTAAACGGAGTAACTAGGCTGAGTTGCTACCTTATTATAAATTCCAACATCTTATCATGCCCCTAAGAGGTCCTGCTAAATCTGTCCCACAGGGGGTAATATTAGTTAAAGTCCCCTATAAATACACTTTAACCCTTTACCTAGGTATTAGTAAAGTGTTATAAAGGCATCTGCTACCCCCTTTTATAAGCTAGGGAATATATATTATACACCTCTACTCTACATAGCTTAATACTGTACTAATCCTCCCCCCTCCCTATAGTCTAAAGCCCTGCCTTAACCTTTTGGTGTATATAAATCACTATTCTTCTACTATATATTACTAATATATAGTGCCCCTGAGATAGATTTAGTAGTATACTATTATAGCCTCCTGGTTCCTAGATAGCTATCACCTTAGGGCTAACGTCATGCCCTAATGCCAAATGTACTAGATTGCTTTTCTTTTATGTATTCTAGTATATAACCTTAATTATATACTTTATTATGTGCTTTAGAGCACCCTGGTTGGGCTGGCTCTGGTATTGTTCTGCTCTCTTATTAGTTGTAGGAAGGCTAGTATTATGCCTTTCTCTGCCAGTCTCTGCCGTCCTAATTATAGTTTATATGTTTATCTTATAAAAAGGCCCCTTAATTATATGCTCCTTCCTCTTAGCTGCCTTTCCATTAATCCCCTAGTCTCTTCTTTATAATAACCCTTGCCTGTAGTAGCTGTCACGGCCTCCGACCAATGGTTGCAGAAGAACAGCGGCCTTATAGCGTAAGCCTCCTAGGCCTGTTACTACCTATTATTACTTACTAAGCATAGCTAAGACTATGCTGGATATGCCCCTGCGTAATTTAGGCATCTTTTCTATACCTTGCCTATTAACGTTAGGCAAGTCCTCTCTCCCTTAGGGTGTTTTCTAGTAGCATACCTACTACATCTTGCTTCCTCCTTATAGTACTTAGCAATATGTTTAATCTTATAGTAATTATAATATTACTTTAGGTAGACCATCTTGTTATATAGCTTAGCGTTAAAAATCTCTACTTGGTATACTATTCCCCTATAGTATAGGCAGTTTACTGCCTTGGTGCCCTTAACGCTAACCACTAGTAGTGCCCTCGTCGCTATTCCCTTTGGCTTCCGCACTGTTATCTTTGCTATATTTAGACCATTCTCCTTTTTAATGTTTTTCCTTATATCCTTAATTACAATGTGATTTGTTAATCGTATTAGGAATCCCTTAATAATCACACTAAACATCTTCCTGTTTACTTCTGCTATAGGTCTAAAGGCAACTCTTACCTAGGCCGTGTTTTCCTTCCATTTCCTTCCTGCCTTAGTAAACATAATAACTATGTCTCCACTTTACAGTCTGCATACTACTATTACCTCCTCTATACTAATAGTGCTGTTTACTGCCTTCACAATCTCTCCTAGTAATCTATTCCTAATTGCCTTATTAATAGTGTTTTCCTTTACTATTGCTTCCTAGTAATAGCGGGCTGGTATTGCTATACCCTCCGTTTAGGCTAAAGGTATTGTTATATTCTGCCCTGTAACTCTATAAGCTATAATAGTTACCTAAGTCCCCCTAACCATTAATCTAGTCCTAGGGACAGCCTCTATCGCCTCCTTAAC